>JUDQ01000044.1:50709-80163 GCA_000812075.1 Scedosporium aurantiacum
CAAGATTTGCAACTGGCCCAAGCGTCCGCATTGCGTTCTTATCGTTTTCCAGCAACGTGGCCATGAGGAAGTGGTTGAGACATTCGCCTGGGAGCACCAAACCGGATATGTACGACTTCGAGAGCCAACCCTCGCGATTTAGTGTAGCTTGAACCTTCCGGCGGCGCAACTTCACACCTTTCCCCTTGGTTTTGGGTAGTGATGAGGAAGATGTCGAAGGCCGCGGTAGGTCGCTCACCGATGTCCTCGGGGATGCGGCGACGGACGCGGAATTGTTGACTGTTCGCGCATTGTCCTTGATTCGTGCTTCGTACGCATCGATATCAGGCCAGCGTAACTTGCGTGCAAACTGGGTCAAGCCATCAATCTGCCTCTCACCATGCATACCCTTCACGGTATAGGACGTGAGCTTGCCGTCGTCGCGGCTCTTCGTCCGTCGATGGCTGCGAAGCGTCATCCGCTCGGTCAGGGCAGCAAGCCATCCGATTGGGGTATGATGGTCCTTCGGGATAGCCAGATCGGACTCCTTCTTGACGACTTCGATGTTCTCGAGCCACACGCGGGCCAGAATGAGGGACCATTTTACCGTCGAGTTAGCATCCCTTTCGAAACGGCGAATATCGTCGGGATGGATGCTCTCCACACCGAGTTCTTCCCCGGCCGTAAGAGCATCTAAACGTATCAGAAGCTCACACGCTAGTAGAATCTGAAGCAACAGCCAGAATCTCTCCTGGATGCACTCGCTGATGCTGTCGGCATCGGCAATGGAAGCTCCATCGACAATTTCATCACCGCCATCGACAGTGCCCCAGAGGACCTGGCCGAGCCTGATGCGCCATTCGAGTCGGGAAAAGTCGAACCAGGTATTCGGGGCCGCTAGAACCTTAATCAGGGCTTGAATTTGAACGACGAGGCTATAGGGATCGCTATGGTCGATGATGCGGTTTGGCGGATGGAGAATATGCAGGAACAAATCGTTGTACAGCTCGCTCGACATGTCGCGATTCAAGGCACCCTCATTGTACCTTTTTCCGTTCTTCATAAGCTGATCTAGCACGAATTCCTCTCGCAAAAAGCGCAATCCGTCTTTGGATGATATAAGGTGTTGGCGGTGCTCGAGGATAATGTGGGACTTGCAACCAAGGCTGTCGAAGCCAAACTGCTCCTCCTGCAGAGCGTCAGAAACGGACATTTCCAAAGCTGCCTGGTATCCAATGGTGCCCTTCTCTAGTCCCAGCATGCTCAGCATATTAGGCCGTTCGCGGCATCTGGGGTAGAAGTGGGCCCTCGCCCTATCAGCACCGGAGTTGCGGCGAGCACCCCGAGTGATGTGTGGCCAGGCAGTAACGCATCTCCAAGCATGATTTTCGATCTGAGTGTGGTCGGTAAGATCACGAATTGAGAGCTCCTCGTCCCAAGGAAAGGCGACGGAGGGATGCGGCGCACCGGTGTTATGGCCTTCGGCTCGGGCAAAGTACTGAGGCGCACCCGAGAAGAGCCGCTCGATGTCGGATTCGCTGAGAGTCGTCATGATTCGGTCCAATTTCAGGACAGGCTTAGGAAGAGGCGCATTCGCCTTTTCACTACCCGGAGGAGGTGGTGAAGGGAGAGGTTTGTTGGCATTGATGGGAGACTTGGGGAAAGGAGGTGTCTCGGGTGAGACCTGTGGCTTCGGCAAAAGCGGGCAAAGTAGAACTTGTTAGCCGGATAGTTGGTTGGGGGGGATCGTGGAATTAGAATATCAAAAAAAAATGTATATGTATGCGCCTGGGTGTGCGCCTGTGTGCTCGTGTGATGGGTGGGTGGGGAGTGCAGTTGCAGATGCGTTGCGATGTCTCGCGTGAGGGTGGTAAAGGAGCTCGGTGTGGGACAAGGGGATTGGCTAAAAGAAGCAGTAAACGGATGGAGGAGGCGAGGAGGCGAGGAGGCGTAGAGACGGAAGGAGCAAAGGATGTCGGGGTGCAGCAAGTTGTGTGAGGGTGGGAACTATAAGGGGATAGAGCCAAGCAAGAACACTATTAATGTCGGGTCGTGGCACGTTGGAACTGCAGAATGTTGAGGACGCATCCCGGACCTAATATAGGCTTGGTGGCATCACGAAGTAGAATCGGAACCGGGCATTTTGTGACAAGACTGCCAAGGTGATCAAATGGAATGAGGTGAGGGGGGCAGGGGCACAACTCTAATGCAGTTCCAATACGGTATGCACCAGGCAGGCAGCACGAGCACAAAGCAGTAGAGCAAGCATAATCAAACTGCAGCGTCAAAAGGGGACGTGGGCGTGGTCGTGGTCGTGGACGTGGACTTGGACGGGGGGCCGGGAGGGGCAATTTGGCGATGACGATAATGATAACGATAACGGTGGGAGGGGCCGACGCTTGTACCAAGATGGGGCAAGGGAAAAGCACGGGACGGATAGGATAGAGTGAGTACTTCGCAGGGGGAGTCGTAAGGGGAGAGCAGTAGTGTAGTGTACGAAGTAATGTAGGGGGAGCATGATCAACTTTGGCGAGGAACGGATCCAGAGGGCTCCTTGGTCTAGTCAGGATCTGGCAAGAAAAGGGAGTCCGCGTGAAGAGTACTTCGTAGCGGGGAGGCAAACGCATCCACACTTGAGGATTCAATCAATTGATCGAGCAATGGAGTCTAGGAAGTGGTGTGGATGGACGTGCATGGTAACTGGACCGGGGGGCTAAGGGACAACGTTTGAAGCATTGCGACGGCCGGGTCCGTTAAGCAAAAACTCTAATGGCGGGTATCGGTAACGCCTTGATGGTCTGATGACGAAAAGAGATCGGCAGAGACTTACAGCTCCTGTTCTTCGGGCGGATTGCCTTGGCTTTGCGAAAGGCGGTGACGGCGAGGATTCAGCTGATGGTGTAGCACCTGCCTTGGGGGGCTTATAGCGAAGATTGATGGGATTAGTGGAATTAGTGGGTTTAATGGCTGATGTCGCGTGCTGTGCGTGGGGTTGGGTCGGACTTGTGGTGTTGGTTGTCACCGACGTTTTGCGGGTTGCTGTTGTTGTCGACCGTGACAATGACGATGATGCCGGCGATCTCGGCTTCAGGGACGATGTTCTGCTCAGTAAATTCTGGAGGAAGTCTCTCGTTGAGCCCTTGCGTGCATGGCGGGATTGCTGGTATGGCTGCGATTGTGGTTGCGGTTGTGGTTGCGGTTGTGGTGGTGGTGATTGTGACTGCGACCCCGACTGGGATCTTGATTGCGATTGGGACGCGGACTGCGCTGAAAGGGGATGCTGCTGCTGCGATTGTGGGGCCTGTTGGCGCCGTTGGTTCTGTTGGTTCTGAACCGGACCCTGAACCAGTGCCTGAGGGCGAGTCTGTACAGGGGATGGCGTCCTCACACTGGCCCGAACCTGACCAGGTTCAGTGGGCACCCCGCCTGATGATGACGATGCAGCATTAGAAGGCAATGACCCGTGACTTGCTGGTGTCGTTCTACTCGCCGTTAACGTCGTCGTTTTGTTGCTGGCGCTAAACTCATCGGTCGATGTGTTCGTCTGGCGTCCAAACGGTGTCCGTTTCAATAGGTTGAAGGGTGGCATCTGCAAACTGCAACTCGTCCTGGCACGAGTCTAGCGAGTACGAGGCGCAAGACTCCGATGGCACAGACACAGAATTGGAATGGGAATGGTGCTGTGCTTCCCCGGCTCCGTGATGGTCGCACTCTTATGGTGGTGGCGGAATGAGGTGGCGGAACGGCCAGCAGTTGCAAAGTACTTCGTAGGGTCCCTTGCTTCTTTCGTCGAATTCCTCCTCCAGGCCGCCGGGTCGAGGAAGGATTCCAGCAGCTGTTGTGCGTCGGTACACACACTTGCACAACACTACAATCCCCGCCCAGGAGAGAGTGTATTCGGCACTATACTCGTTCTACTTACTTCGTACGAATATCGTGGCAGCAGTTGCACTGGTGCGCTGCAAGCCCAAACGCTAGGAAACTAGCAGCAAAGCTGGGCCAGGAGTGGACCAAGGAAACGGATGTTGGAACCAAACCTTCAGAGAAGTGAAAATCTGGGGAAGGCGAGTCTAAGACTTAAGGAGAACAAGTCGATGGATTGATGAGGGGGAAACACGTTCTTGAGACTCTCTCTCTCTCTTGACACACGTTTTACTCCCCTCCTCTCTTATTTCACTCTCTTGCTCTTTGCTGGCCCCGTCCTACCGGCTCCACTCCCTTTACACCTCTTTTCATATGCCGAAATTTTTTTTCTTCCTTTTTTTTCTCTTTGTCGCCAGGAGATGGAGGGAGATGTGGTAATGTATGATCCGATATTGAAGTTTTCTAAGTGGATCGGCGACCTGCAGACCCGCTGGCGCTTTTAGTGGACGTTGTCGATGGGACTAGACGAGAGCGGACTTCGACGCCTCTATATCAATATATAACGAAAACTGGAGTCCACTGTTGATGACAAACCCTCCGATGTTGAGGACAGTTAAAAAGATCAAATGGGAAAATGAAAGAACCGTGACACCTGACAGGGAACAGAACCCCAGATAATGTCGGAGATAAGGAGAGACGAGAGAAAGAGAGGGACTCCTGGCGGGTGATGAACCGGGAGTGACGTGAGGGGGAGAGTGGGCCTTTTAATGCGTGGAGAAAGAAACCGAAGTTGGGGTTTGAGATCTGAAGCAGACGAAACGCATTGATGGGGGCGCGAAGAAAGGCTGGATATTGATGTATACTTCGTATAGAGAAACCGGTTCGGGTTATAAGAACGGCCAGGCCATCGAGTTCCCGCTGAGATGGTTAACCGAGATCAGCAATGCGCAACGTTGCTCAGTGCCTAGTGCCTAGTTGACAATGGTGGACGATGGTGGCAGACCCGAGGGATTACGAAAATGAGAGGAAGAAACGGCCTTCGTCAGCTGGAGCAGAAGAGGATGGAAAAGAAGTTGGAAGACTGGTTCGTCTTACGAAGTATTTCACTCTGATAATAATGTTTAGGCAATGTATTGACATTATTGCGTGCATCCTGGCCTTGCCAATACAGACACACACACCCCCAAGCGACACGAATTCCCATGAGAGCAGACATTTGATCAAATGTACATATGAGAGAAAATTGATGGATGCCTCCTCATCCTTGGCCTTTATTGGCGCTCGAATGGAGGACACTTCCCGTTCAACTGAACAACCAGGCCAAGCGCGCAGCAAGTCCAATACAGCCATAATATAGCATTGATGTGCATGCGCATTATAAGCACGGGAACGGGTAATAATAGGGAGCTATCAACAGTAATATGCGTAGAACCGACTCCTCAGTGTCAGAAATATGTATCTATTGATACTAGTTTAGACAGGCCTTATGAGGTGAGGTACGAAGTAGTTTCTGTCCTCCTCCAGCCTGTGGCCCCAGCCTGCGGCGAATGCAGTCGAGATGGTCAGTCTCAGGAACCACGGGGTTCACCATCCTTCGCCCATCATTTCGCTCACCGTTCCCTGCAGCGAATCTTTGATCGGCCGCCCGACCACGGGGGTTTTCCCAAGTTGTGAGTTTCTCCGCACATCTGTTTCGTCTATCCGTACGATCACAACTGAAGCGGAGCAGGGAGGACCCATGTTCTTCCTTCTGTCTCCACTGCCTTCTAGGCCATCTCATTCACTTTCTCGCCATCTGCAGATGCCGCAGGGGGGAGAGAGAGAGAGAGAGAGAGAAGCCTAGCCTGGACACTCCTTCATACCTGTCGACAGCACAAAATTCGCCCGAATATCAGTAATCTAGCTTGGCCTGGCCAGTCTTCCATGTATCACAGTATTGCAGGATACAGGGAGCGAAGGCCAGACAAACATTACTTCCTAGATACGACCTCGTAATCTGGCTACACTCACCGCAAAATGCGCCTTGTAAGGATGAGGGATGTTATCAACCGGTTTCGAATGGAGGGAAGAAAAAGGCACGAGACACTGCAAAGTAACAACCCACCCACCCCCTGCTCATATCCAAGGGGTTTCCATGACCATTCACTTGACCTTCGCGTATCTCGATTGGATGGGCGGAAGAGCCGTTCTGTAGTTGTGGCACTATTATTATTAGTACTATCAAAACTTGATTGCTTGGAAGAAGGTAAACCATTTAAAGTGCTAGCGTGGCGAGAAAGAAGAAGGAAAAAAAGCCGAGAAACAGGGGTCACGGATGACACCTCATAACCCATGTTGACAGAACCAGTGACTACTCCGTACTTCCGACTTGACGCAATTGGTTTCTTTTTTTCTAGACGTTTTCTTCTGCTTCTCGAATGATCATCTCCATAACTGTGGCAATTTGGGGGTTCAACATCAAGCAATAGCCTCGCCAACTCCGGGGGGATAAAGACCACAAAACGGACAATAGCTCCTGGTCGATTGCTAACCAGTTGACCGCTCATTTATGGAAGACTTGTCGAGGATCACCTACTTTAGGTATGAACAGATATGAACAGAGCTTATCAACAAGCTGTGTCTGGGCTGGGTTGGTTGCCTATGAAGCAGCGCCTGCTTGGTATTAATGTCCTGCATTGTCCGTCGCAGCCTGAATGCCACTTGCGAGAAGGAGTAGAGACCAGGGCAATCTCCTTAGCCTATTTGCCTCAAATTAGTGAGAGGTGCTAAGAACCCCTAGGCTCAGCTTCAATGTGCTCCTAGGCTACAACGCATAGAAACCCCCGCCACATACTGCCAGGCAAGCCCTGGCTGGAAATACGTACAGCGAATGACGTGGTACTTCTACTGGTAGGCGGTTAGAATGGCGGCTAGACTGCTAAATGGTACTGTCTGGCGAGCATGGAAAAGAGGCTTCTGCTTTGGTTCGGCTTGTTCGTGGTGGAAGGCAATACCAAAAATAAGTTTGCACTCAGTGTTGGTGGAGACCCCCCCTGCTCTTATCGTGGAACAAGGCGGAGTCGGAGTCCCAAGCACCACACCACACATCACGAAGTTGACTGGGAGGGGCAAATGACACAGGTTTCAATTTCAAGTTCAAATTCGCAACCCTCTCGTAAATTAATCATCCATGTGAAACCAAGGATGATCAAGTATCTCCCTAGCGGTCGGCCGCTGCTTCGCATCATACACAAATATCTTGGATAATAGATCATAGAGCAAGGCAGCCTCGCACTCTGGGATCTTGGGCATCGCATCCAACATTGCATCTGACTCGTCGTCAAAGCCATAGATGTAGACATTGTTCACCTTGACAGCTGTGGGCTTCCATACCATATCTTTAAAACATGAAGGAAACGGTTCGTTATCTTCGCTTAGATAACGCCGTTTCTGAACTCCTGGCACACCAGTATCAACCACATTACCCTCTGGTTGATCCCATATCTTATAGACAAGATCCCTTAGGGGCCGCTCACCCTCCCATTTCCCAAGATCCTTTCCTTTTTTTCGATCCTTTGTTGGCCGTCCATAGTAGTCCCAAAGGGTATCCTGCCACTCAACAGGCATATCTCCTAGGGTTTGCATAACAATTCTTGTCAGATATCCTGGTGAAGTAATCTCAAATCCGGAAAATGGGCCGTCGCCAGATCGAAGCCGGAAGAGGCAGCACCCCAGAGCCCAGACATCACTTGCAGGGCTTGCTGGTAAGCCAACAGCAACTTCAGGTGCTAAAAACTCAGGTGGTATACCGAGCATCTCTTTCGGGGGGGATGAGATAGGAAAGCATTGGTCGAAGTCAATGAGCATAACATTACTGCTAAGAAGGTTTAGCTCAGAAGAGAGAAAATCGAGTGCCTTTACAAGGTATCGAGGTGTTTCTAGGCCAGCTGGCTCGCCAGACTCTGTTTCAAGCTCTTGAGTGACAGGTGGTCCAAATAGGCGATAGATTCCAGCTTCATCAAAGCGATCGAAATCCGACAGAGTCAAGACAAAATTCCCAGTTGTAATATCTAAGATCAGGAAGTAAGTAGATACTAGGAAGCTTCAAGTACTGCCTAGGGGATGTCATACCTCCATGGCATATACCTTGAGCGTGAAGGTCAGCCACAGCTTTGGCTGCTTGATAACCAACCTTCCGAGCGAGCCATGGTTGTAGTCTGCAAGAAAAGATAGTCGATAAAGTAGAGGTAGATGGGCCAAAAACAGGTAACACTAGACAGAGATGGTGGCCGTTCGGGCCGTCGAAGGTGAACCGTCCAATTTCAGAAATGAACGATGGCCCTTGGGCCAGTTTCGAGGCTGCTTGGCTGCTGAGATGGGACTTGTCGCTGATCGATGGAGAATGTTTCGCGACAACGAACTTCAAGGCTACCCAACTCCTGTTGTGCTCATCGCGAGCTAGCCAGACAGTGGAGAAGCCACCGGCACCGAGCTTGTGCACAATCCTGTAGCGGCCGTCATCGTAGATGTCACCGAGGTGGACTGGATGGAAACCCCCAAGTCGGTACTTTTCGGCATCTTCAACTTCCTCGAAATTGGGACAAAGGAAGCGGAGGGAGTCGAAGGAGTCGCCATCGCTATCTTGGCTTGTGTGAGATGGGGGCATTTTGAGGCCGGTGGACGGATGTAACACTTGAGTCTTGCACGAAAGAAGGCGGGGGGATCTGGATGGTGGGAAAGTTGATGGACATCTTGTCGTTGCCAGTGTGAGACACACCCTACAGGCATCCCATAATTGGATGACTAATCACTTTGGATAATGCCCAATACACCCAGTACTGATCTGGTTCCACGCATGACCGACATCGAGTCCCTGCCCCCAGGTTCTTCGCGCCAAGGTTTGGGGAACAATCCCTGTGTGGTTCGATTGGCATGCTCGTGGTGAGAAGAGATCCGTCACTGGAGGCCCAGGTAAGTGGTACTTGCTTTCCAGGTCGGTCGATCTATTGGGCTTCTCCTTTGCTACGAATGAAGGTAGATCAAGATATTTATCCTGCTCCACGACCATCAGGGCAAGAAACATATCGTTGCCAATGTCGATGACACAATTTCCCAAGACAATTGTGCCCCAGTCAGGCCCCCAGCCGCCTGGTGACAAGAATGTCGCCCTTCTAACCTCCCTCAGTCTTTCCCATTTGATATGTAAAGCCAATGAGTGGATAACCCCTGTGGAATTTCCCAGCTAGATAGCCTCATTAACTTGCCAGTTGCAACCCTGCCATTTCCAGAAGGCGTCGAACTCTTCCCAATCAACACCAACGAGCGGGGGTGGTGAGAATTTAATCAGAAGTTGCTGGCCGTAAATATATGGCGCAGCGAACTTCTCCAATGGAGACGAAGAAAATAATGTGCTAGAAATATAGAGATTATATTACAATTGCTACCCTCTCTGAATCTCTCTTCAGGACCCGTATGTCAGGGTCGGCCGCCTTGAACGAATCCTCCCAGAAGAACTGATCGTAATTCGGTTTTATTCCTAGGAATCTTCCCCGGGACCAAAAATGAAGGGGAAGCAAGGGCTGAGAGGAATGTTCGGGAGGTTGCCAACGGGGTGTAAATCGTAGCTCTCGCATTCTCAATAAGCGGCTTCCATTCATTATCATTCCCTGCCGGATGTGAGTAGGGTGCACTTGGTCCCAGTCGATGAGTCCCCAATTACTCACTCTATGGGCGGAGTGCCACCTTCCTTGCTCGTGCCACTGCTGCTATCTTCAAAGACCCGTAGAAGTTGTAGACATTGGAGAAGACAATCATCCCATATTCCCATATTCTCTGGATCCTCAAATTTCGAGATGGACGGTGCGGATGTCCTCTGATATTATAAGAGTCGGATGTGTTCGTGCTTGAGTCCTCTCAGAGAACGCTCTACTGAATTCCATTACTCGAATCACCTACACGTGTCCTAAGCGGTCCGCAGGGCTAAGAGATATGTGGCAGGACCTATGGTGAGGTTGAAGTATTGATTGATTCAGTCTACAAGTGATACTCTACTCCAAACAGGGCATGGGCTTCCATTCTCCTTCTCTTCCCTCCTCCTTGACTGGGCTACGGAGCCACGAGGTCTTTATCCCGAATGCAGAACGGATCGGCGGGTATTTGTCTCCTCTCCCCAGCCCGCCTGTGCTTGTACTCAGACAATATGGCACGGAGGATTGATATCTAGGAGTAAAAACTGCACCAACGGCATTACTCCGCGAAGAAAAACACTATGCGTCAAGACACAAGAAACAAACAAGAGAAGGGTGGCTGGCGGAACTGACGAATCCGATATTAAGGCACCCTTCATTAATCTTAACGATCAATATGCAGGGCCACCGGAGCCACTCCCTGTTCCACCCGGTCCCAGGTGTTCTTCTGCACTTTTAGTACAACCATGGCTTCTGGAAAATAAAATAGAAAAAAAGGTTGTTTTCAAGATTGACTGGGTATCACTGTATTATCTTCTTCCCTTTGTGTTTCATCGTTCACCGTTGGCGTCCTACCCCAAGTCGCCGTGCCGTCATCCCTACATTTTCTCCTGTCGCACTAGTGTTCCTTCATCCAAAATATGCAGTAAGCAGAACAGGACGAGGTGAGGTAAGAAACAGGATTGGCCCGAGAGGGCTGCAAGAACCCAAGAGATGAGCCGAAATTCGTGCCTTTTGTCCTGAGAGCCTCTGCCACCTCTTCGGTTGGCCTCTTCGCTCTTGGTAGTGCTGCTACCAATCGGAATCGACGGCCGACGGTGTCTCTTAGATTGGCGAAGTTCCCTTATGCATCATGTCTCCCACTTCTGCACCCGCAATCTAGCTGGTCGAGTCAGGAAAGGTGGTGATTGTTTGTTTGTTTGGGCGTGAGACAGTCCGACGCCTATTTGCATCGACCTCTGTAATCTCTCTCTCGCTACGCCGGAGGAGTATCATGTACAACGATTAGAAGGTATTTCGGGTCGGGAACTACGACCAGCTCTTGCTTCTTCGTCCGCAACCGTAGTAATTTCAGCTCATCCTGTGAAATATAACGTCAGCCCTAAAATAATGATCTAACCATGGTGCACCTCCTTCTCTCCTCTTCTTTTCCCCCTCATCCCCGGAGCCTGTCAGACGGGAAAAAGGGAGACGACAAAAAGAATTAGGGAGAAAGAGGAAAGAAATCCTTACATCGCTGTCAAGCTCCTGCACGAGTGCGCCCGAGGCGTTGACATAAGCCCACACGAGTTCCGCGAAAGAATTCACCTCTTGCGCCTCGATCTCTTGTTCTGTTTTTGTAATCGTAGCGCCGGTCGTCTGGTCGGAGGGGAAGGCGACCCTCGAGGGTGACGCGAGGTTCTGCACAGACTGGGAGGATTTCGAGGTGCGTAGACTAGATACTTGGCCACTTGTCCGAAGAACCGATCCTGTTGCGCGGTCTAGTACAAGCGTCGCCTTGACGCCCGACTTTTTCGAGATTCGATTCAGCGTCTCGTCGAGCGCGTCGTGGGTGGGAAGCGTCTGAACCTGATTTGGGTCGTCAGCGGCGCTAGCTCTCTCCTCTTGGAGAAGGGATAGAGACACAAACTCCTATTGAATCTGTCATCCTGATTCTTCTCGGCGGAAACAGCGAGAAAATAAAACCTCCCGGCGGCGGTGCTCGGTGTTTTGGTAGGCTTCGAATGAAGGACTCGGTCGTCGGGCAGTCTTGAGTCCCTTCAGTGCTCCTGGCGCTGCTCCTGGCGCTGTTCTCCATCGTGATTGGGTTATTGCTGGGATAGCGCAGCATTACAGTTGGGGCTTCACGTGACGGAGCCAGCGAGCTGGGCGGAGCTGTTAGAGCAGAACTTCATGCACTGGCGCTTGCTGGACTTCGAAAAAACTACCCAATTAGAGCAAGCTTTCAGCACTTCAATTACTTGAGAGTATAAGTCTGCTCAAAACTTTTTGCAGAGGATATATCGGATTCGTCTCGTCTGACTTGATTCGGATACCCAGACTTGCAAGCTGGAATATTGAGAAAATTCTGGCATAATGGGTTCAAGTACTAAGAGGAAGAAGGAAAAACAACAAGATTTCAAGGTATTGTTATTATTCTGCTCGCATCTTCTCACAACTTCTTATAACTAACTGGGCGCCATCAGAAAACGAAATTGAAGGTTGGCAAGGCCAAACCGAAGCCTTCAAACTACACAGATACCAGTTTCAAATCCAAGGGTATGAACTCTCGCTCCCCTTCCGTGGATTCTTTGTTCCGCTTTGTGCTCACATTCCGCTTCCCTCAGCCATTGCTGTCGCACACCAGTCTCTATCCGAGACCGCCCCAGATGCTGTTCAAAAATTTAAGCACAATCTTTCTCTAGCGGCTACCTCAAATTCAGATAGGCAACGACGGGACGCGTTATCTTTCCTTACGTCCCAACTAGCAGCTGGGGCCTCCAACAACCCTGTCGGGACCCGTGAAGTCCTGGTTAAACTTCTCCCCTTAGTTCCCAACACATCTACTCCCGTGCGGGCTCAGCTTCTCAAGCTCCTCCGATGCCTACCAGCCGAGGAAGTAAGGATACATTCCGAAGAAGCGCTACGGTGGATTCGCGTTGGTATGACCCACCTATCGGCCGAAGTCAGTCTTGATTCCCTCTCAGTGCTAGACTGGCTTCTGGATGTTGCCTCGGACGAGGCCGTCTCTTGCCCCGGAGGCTGGGTGATGACGTTGAATAGCTTCTGTGCCATGATGGGGTGGTCCATGTCGGGGAACAAAGGCTGGACTTCCGCTCCCAAAATTGGCGTACGGACCAAAGATGCCGCATCCCATGCCCAGCAACTCTCAATATTGGCCAAGTTCTTGAAGGCTGGCCTCAAGGCGGAAGAGACTGTCTTCATCCACCAGGGCCAGTACTGGAACCGGCTATATCGGCTCGAACGCTCTAGGGATCCCTTCGCGTACCTCAACATATACGGAAAGCGCCGTGACGGAGACGGGGAGATGTACCAAGATAGAGAGTCCAGGCAACGAGCATTCCAGAAGCGATACGCTGCGCTTGTGTTGGCTGGAGTGGACCAGGCCAAACGCGAAGGCGGTGCGCCTGGGCGAGCGGCGGCTACTTTGGTGCAGGTACTTCGGGAAGGTGCAGGTGACACAGATGTATCTGACGCGGCAGATATTGAGGATTTGTTCGATCTTTGGTGATTCTATATGGGCTTTAAGCTAGGATTATATGTACCAACCGGCCCACTTCCACCGCAAACTCCAAACTTCGGAATACTCAATTCTTTTGGCGAGAATCTGGATTCTCGAGTCCAAGACAGAATATCATGCCGATATGCCATCACAGCCCAAAACCTCCCCTTCCCCAGGGCCTAAGCAATCCTAGCAGTGAGTAATCATCTTATCCAACTCTCATCTAAAGAGCATCCCTCCTCCATCCCGCCGCTCCTCTCCTCCTTACCCCATCCATCATCCTTTGTTCATGTCTAAGCACGCGGCTTTCCCATGCATCTAGGTGGAGAAAACATAGGTAGAAGATTGAAAGGGCCATTGAGGGAGCACTGCCAAACAAACGGATGGCCACAAAGATACATCAATGCCTGCCTGTTTTCCCTTTTCCTCTTGTATCAAATTCTATTCAAATACCCTTAGCTCGAGCTACTAGAAGTCTCAAGATACCTAACCTTTTCCTGCCAACTGTCCACATACACAAGGTAGATTGCTAGATGCCCATGATAGAGCTAACCACCCTGCCATTTGCCTCAGTCCAGATAGACTCGAACAAACTGTCCCAACCAATTTCGTGGTTAATATGCTGCTGTTCGCCAATGATTCTTAGGGAAGGGAGAGTACATTGTGACATACAGCAGCAGTTGTTCCTTCCTTCCACTTTCAGTCCAAGCATTTCTATGGTCTGATCTTGCAATCGAGGGTTCCTTCCTTCATTTTGCGACTTCTCGAAAGCTTCAATGATCCTGACTTCTCCAGAAAAAAATACAAATACCCAGTCTCTCCTCTTCTACCCTCCAGAACTTCCTCCTCTTCTCTGCCTTCTTTTCCTTTTCCTGTTTTTTCCACCCAACCTTTCCATCTCCCCCCTCTGTCTCCTCTTGACTACCGCACAGTCAGGATCCGTTTACATTGTCGAAGAAGGCTCTTCGACCGCATTCGACACTTCGAAGAAGATCGAGGTAAGCTCTACCTGGCACGCGCTTGGCCTAGATCATCCTTCCCAACTTGCCCCTTCTCCAAGCACCGGTTGCCTTCTGCTCGACTCCATCTTTGGGAAGGAGCAGTAGGGTACTGGTACTCCAACCCTAAAGCTTTTGCCCTCCTATGACTTTTCTTCTCGCACACTCCAAACCATTTCCTCTTCATCTCCTGTTTTCCCTCAAGCCCATCCCTCTTAAGAGCTTGGTCTACCAAACGGCGGAATCAAGAGTTTATTCGACTGACTACGAGATCGACAGGCCCCCCAGTCTTTTCGAACCGCCTTAATCAGTCGTAGCGTACTATTCGCATACTACCGGTAAGTTCACTTCTCTTCTTCTTTTTCTTTTGCACATTCCCCCCTGCTGGAATCCGAATTCTGCCCCAGCCCCTTTGCCTGGGCGTGGGAGTCCAAACCCTGCCATGCTGCTCTATCTCTGTCTCATGCACCTTGGCTACTCTCAAGACGTCTAACGAAGATCCCCGCGCCTTTAGATCATGGCGGACACCTGGAATACCTCTGAGATGAGGGAGTCGCTTCTCGACTCCCACAACCCGGAGAGCGATGCAGTTGGAATTGCTTCCAACGAGAATGGTAGCGTTTCTAATGACCCCGAGAACGCCGAGTTCTCCAAGGCCGCTTCGACCTTGAAGAATATGGGATGGATCAAGGCCGAGGCCTACGATTATACCGCTCTTGTCGGTCCTGACCACGATGAGGCTTGGGACGGCTCCGCTCGTATTTATGAGTGGGATGGTGAGGTCGGCGAGGTCGGCCCTGAGCACCCCGAGTTGGAGTTGGACCTTTTCGGTCCTCCTGAGTTGCGCAACGAAGTCTGTGGTCTTGACTTTACCAAGTAAGTGACGCCTCCCGGTTTTAGCCACGACCATGACCACGACCACGGCCAGCATTGCTCCGTCCTAGTCTTCATCTTTCAGCTTACTTCGTTTGTGCTAATTGTAAAACAGGCTTTCTGAGATTGAGATCACTCAGGAAGGCACAGTCAAGATTGAGCTGATCAACAGCTTCAAGGATGCTGGCTTGCATCCTGTTATGCTCCGCAACATCGAACTTGCGGGATACGACTCCCCTACCCCTATTCAAAAATGCACTTTGCCCGCTATCCACCTCGGATACGATACCATTGGAATTGCCCAGACAGGTTCGTACATATTTATCCTTTTGCATGATCGTTTATGATGCGTAAACGACTGACCACATGGCGTACCAGGATCCGGCAAGACGGCCGCCTACCTGATTCCTGTCTTGAACAAGTTAATGGGCAAGGCTAAGAAGTTGGCGGCTCCCCGTCCCAATCCTGACACCTACCAGGAGGGCGTGGACCCGCCTGCTCGCGCTGAGCCTTTGGTAGTTGTCGTTGTCCCTGCCCGCGAGCTGGCGGTTCAAATTTTCAACGAGGCCCGCAAGTTTTGTTATCGCACCATGCTGCGACCTTGTGTTGTTTATGGCGGCGGTCCGATCAAGGACCAGATTAGGCTCCTAAACAGGGGCTGCGATATTCTTGTTGCCACCCCTGGTCGTCTGATCGATTTTATGAACCGCCCCGACGTTCTCTCGTTGCAGAGACTTCGATACATGGTCATCGATGAAGCTGATGAGATGCTTCATGACGATTGGTCTGAGGACCTAGCCCGCATTATGGCTGGCTCGAGTGAGCTTTTCCCTTCATAGTTCCTCTATTCATTATTATACTAATCAACCAACTCTTGAAGACCAAGATGATGATCAGGTCAAGTATCTTCTGTTCTCGGCCACCTTCCCGAAGCCCCTTCGCGACCTCGCCAAGAACTATCTTTCGACTGATTATGTCCGATTCCGTGTCGGACGTGCTGGAAGCTCTCATAGCAACATCAAACAGGACATCATTCTGGTCGAGGCGGACAAGCGCCAGAGCTTGGTGAATCTGTTGTCTACCATGCCGCCTTGCCGTACCATCATTTTCGTCAACAGCAAGCGTACTGCTGATGAACTCGATGACTTTTTGTTCAACATGAACCTTCCTTGCACCTCGATGCATTCCGACAGAACGCAGCGGGAGCGCGAGGCCGCGATGAGGGCTTTTCGAGCCGGAACTGCACCCATCCTGATCGCCACCGGTGTCTCTGCCCGTGGCATCGATGTCCGCAATGTTTTGCATGTCATCAACTACGACCTCCCTTCCATGGACTATGGCGGAATTGAGGAGTATGTCCATCGAATTGGTAAGTACTGTCAAGTTCACCCACGACCCGGAGGGGCCTTTGTGCTCTGTTTGGCTGTAATTCTGATAAATGATGTTCTCCAATAGGTCGTACTGGTCGAATTGGTTACCGTGGATTGGCCTCTTCTCTATACACTGAACAGGACGAGCCTATTGCGAGTGTCCTGACTCGTACCCTTTTGGAGACGGGCCAGGAAGTTCCCGACTTCCTTCAGCAATACATTCCTGAGGGATCTGATTTGAGGTTTGAGGCCGACTCCGACTACGAGCCCGACCAGCAGGGCGGCTTCGGAGATTCTTCCGCCTGGGGTAACGATGGCGGTAACAATGGCGGTGATGATGGCGGCGCTTGGGGATCTGCCGGTGGAGGCTGGGGTGAGAACCCTGAGGCTAACGGTGGTGGTGCCGCTGATGCTCAGGAATGGAACTAGTCCCTTGGGTCGTCTTCTGAGTCCTCGGCAAAAGTTGCAGCCCTTCGAGGATAGCAGGGTTGAATGTTGTTTTCACCTTCGTCTGGTGGTTTTTTTCACCTTTGTCTTTGACTTCTATTGAAAGTTGACCAACAATATTTTGGCAGGTATGGAGAGAGAAAATATTGTTTCGAGTCGGCTCGGCTAGATAGATAGTCTAAATGAATGTGTTTCCACCAGAACCCTACGAGCCTTTGTAGTTCATGCTCGAGTTGATATTCAAGGGAGTAATTTGTGATATCGAACCGGGAGTAACATTAGAGAGGTGACTTTCTCGAATATAGCCCTGCTGACATTCTCCTGGGTGCCTTCCAAGGCTTCGATAGAGTCTACGTAAAACAACAAAGTCCGACTATTATTATTATCTTCGTGTTATCGTAAGTTATATATCAACTAGCACCTGTTCAAGGAGACATAGTCTTAGGCTAGACAAGCTCCTTGCTTTGTAGTAAGAATAGCCCTGTTGCGAAATGCAAATCCACATAGCCGTACATAAAAACTACAATTAAGCTCATCATCGCATGGCCCTATTTCCTTCTCTCTCCCCTCAATCTACATATTCTTAAGAATAGTGAAAACGCCAGCAAACATACCGCCCAAACCCAACGCATACCCCAACTCCACAACGCCCCTCGTAAACCTCCAACTCCGCTCCTGATCCGCAACGGGATACTGCACGGGCGGGGGGATACCCGTGCGAATGCCGAGCCACTGGGCGCGATCGTGGCAGACGCTCTTGGCGTTGCAGAGGCCGCGGAGCCCTTCCTCGCCGGCGAACTTTCCGTAGCCGGAGCCGCCGACGCCGCCGAAGGGGAGCTGGACGGCGTAGAAGGCGGCGAAGTCGTTGACGGCGACGTTTCCTGTTCGGAGGCCGGAGACGACGAGGGGGAGGACGGGGTCGGATTCTTTGCCGAAGACGGAGGCGCCGAGGCCGAAGGGCGGAGAGTTTGCGATGGCGAGGATGGAGTTTGCTAGTTCTTGCGGCGAGGAGGAGGAAGAAGAGCGAGAAGGAGAGGTTGAAGGGGCGCGCATGATGACCATTATGGGGCCGAAGCATTCTTCGTTGGCGATGGCCATGTCGGGGGTTACGTCTACGAGGAGGGTGGGTTGGAAGTAGTGACCCTTGGGGAATTCAGGGTGGGGGAATCGCTTGCCGCCGGCGAGGAGGCGGGCGCCGTCCTTGACGGCGGAGGCGACGAGGTTTTCGAGGCGGGAGAAGGAGGCGTCGGAGATCATGGCGCCGACGTCGGCCTTGGGGCCGAGGCGGAGGGCCTTGACCTTTGGCTCGACGAGGGAGATTACCTTTTCGTAGAGCGGGTCGGCGACAATGATGCGCTCGATACCGATGCAGTTCTGGCCGGCGGATTGGAAGGTGCCGCGGAGGAGGATCTTGGAGATGCGGTCGAGGTCGTTCTTGGCGGAGGAGAGGATGATGGAAGGGTCCTTGCCGCCCAGCTCGGCGACGACGGGGGTGAGGGCCTCGGCGGCCGAAGCGGCGACCTTGTGGCAGACGGGGCGGGAGCCGATGAAGGTGATGTGGGAGATGGAAGGGTGGGAGGTGAGGTGGGGCGCGACGTGGGGCCAGCAGACGACGGGCTGGACGAGGGCTGCGTCGTGGCCGTGGGCGACGAGGGCGCCGCGGGCCACGTTGGCGAAGAAGCCGGCGCTCCAGGCCGTCTGCTCCGACACCTTGACGACGATGGCGTTGCCGGCGAAGAGGGCCGAGATGACGGGGCCGATGAGGTTGTGGAAGGGGTAGTTCCAGCTGACGAGGGCGGCGACGACGCCCAGGGGCTCGTAGCGCACCTCGTTCCTCTTGTACGACATGAGGAAGTTGGTCGGCCTCCTAGAGGGCCGCAGGGCGGCCTCGCCGTGCTTGAGCGTCCACGTGAGCTTCTCCACCGTCACGAGGATCTCGCCGAGCTGGGCGTCGACCATGGTCTTGCCCGAGTCGAGGCACGCCACGCGGCACAGCTCCTCCTGGTTGTCGAGGACGTAGCGGAGCATGGAGCGCATGACGGCGCGGCGTTCTCGGAAGGTGGTCGTCGCCCATTTCTTTTGGGCTGCGGCGGCTGCTTCGATGGCTCGGTCGATGCCGTCGGCGGTGGAGGGGTTGATGAGGCCGAGGAATTGGCCCGTCGCGGGGGCGTAGCACTGGACGGCGGTTGATCCGGCGATCTAGTTACGAATTGGTTGTGGTCAGCTATTAAGCGTTGTTTCTAGTATGATGGCATTGGGTGGAGGGCACTAGGTGGAGGGCCTTTTTACCTTTATGCTCGCCTCATCGACTATGCGCTCCTGCTCGGGGACTTTCGGCGACGGTATCGTGTATCGCCTAGGTCCCTCCTCACCGAAGAGGAGAAGCTTGAGGAACACACCGGCGATGCTGCAGGCTACCACGGCCGAGAGGACTTTGACGCTATAACTCCGTAGCCATTCATTGATGTGTTAGAACAGTGATCTCCTAGGTGGCGTGGGGGAGAAAAGTTATCATTGACAGCTTCAAACTTACACGAAATCCTCTGGCAGGTCAGCCAGGTGCTCGGCCATGTGCTCCCGCACGTAGCTCGTGAGGCACTCAGACATGACGTCGAAGGAGGAAATAAGCGGGCCTTTCACAGGTTCAATTAACTCGAGAAATAGATCAATTGGGGGTACCAGTCCAATACGTATCGACCAGAGAAGAAGAAGAGAGAAAAAAAAAAAGAAAAAGCGGCTTTTTGATCTTGTTCGATCCCCCCCTATCTTGGCGTTGCTGCACAAAACGGGACTCGGCGAGCTTAGGATTTAGATCGAATCATTGAACATGGAAATTAAGTGTTGAGGTACTTCGCGCCCAGCAAAAAAAAATTCAGGAACGGGCCGGTTCAACTTCGGGTACCCGGTGTGGTTCGGTGAGAATTCGCTGAGAATTTGCCATCTGAAGTCAGTTGCAAGCGACCCTCATTACCGAACACAGAGACGTCGAGACATCAGAAACAGGGCAAAGTGCCAGAGTGGTTAATGGGTCAGCCTCGAATGAGTGAAGCTGATGGCTTCGGCCGCACAGGTTCGAATCCTGTCTTTGTCGGTCTTTTTTTTTTTCGTCTTTTCCTTTCCTTTTTACTTTTGCCCACATACCATCCATATACATAGCAGCTGCTGTGAAGAGCCTTTTTGATGGAATAATAAATAACCTTGAGTATTAGCACCAAGCCAAAATTCCAAGTTCATTCGCAGAAGGACTTGATTGAGCATGCATGGGCCAGAATAGCATGAAGGGTGGTGAACTAGGTCCTACACACAAAATCTCACGAATGCGGTGGAACAGGACATATTCGATGCATTTACAACGCCATTGGTATCAAAGATGGAGATACACTACGTGAGTACATAACCTAATTTGCGAGCAAAATATAAAAGGAAAAAAAAAAAAAAGAAAACGCTTAAAAAAGAACGCCAGCGTATGAGCCCCTCCACCTGGGCTTGATTCGTCTTCGGCACGGTATTTCTAAGATGCAGTCAAAAGGAACAAAGAAAAAACGCCCTCCATATGAACAAGAGAAATAAAAGAGGAAACGTGTATGTAAACGTTGAAAGCACACGGGGAGAGGGAATGGGCAGTAAATAAAAGTGTAGTAACAGTTAAACAAGTTTTGTACTAGAGTCAAAAAAACAAGAGAACACAAGACCGACGGAGTCCTTTTTTTCGGGGGAATGACTCGTACAACCAAAACCCAAAGGAGTAGGAAAGACTAAAGAGAGAGAAAAAAAAAAAAAAAAAAAGACAGTGCTCGGAATGAATTCCATCTTCCCTTCCCAATTGCTCCATTTCCCAGTCGCCGAAACGCCGTTATAAAACGAGGATATACCCAAGAGTAGGTGATATGTATAAGGAGCAAGTACATGCTCGGAAAAGGAGAAAGGTATGCATGAGCGTGGATGATCGGCGAATGAGACCTTCCAGAAGTGTGTCGATAGTGAACGGCCAAGGACCCGAAGCCGAACTCCCTTAGTCCTTTGCTACAAACACCACCCAAGGTTGGCCCTGTCCGGATTTCAGCGGGTGCAACGTTGTTGCTGACAGCGCGGGTTCTGGCAGTGTGTAATGTCGACTCGTACCAGATGCTCCTCATGCCAAATCGCGATGCAATCCGGTGGCGTGCTGGTTATTTGTGGGGAATATCAGCCGAAGAGCAGGATGTTGTACAAGCAGATACAGGGCTACATTGTGCCCATGCATAGGAATATAGCGGCGATATCAACAAAGTGCCCTATAATACAGAAGGAAAAGTATGTGATTTCGATGTGAAGACTCGACTCATGGACGAAAGGATCGGATGGAGAGAGAGGTAGTTAGTTATTAGGTGTTGGTATGGATGTGTGCAAAATCGTTCATTCATTAGGAGTCGTGATGCTGCTGATGCTGCTGATGGTGGAGGCCCTTGCCCAGAGACAGACCACGAAGCCTAGGCCTGAACCTGCCGCTCTGGGTAGACTCGATGCGCGAAAGCCGAGCCGCCGACGTGAAGTCGCTGCTCGCCTCGAAGCTGGGCCGCACCCGGTCCATTGACGCCCTGATACGGTCGTACGAAGGCCGAGCTCGTTCGATAGACATGCGCTGAGGCGCCGGCGGTGAGCCGAAGCCATCGTCGAACGAGGATCGGTGACCCGTGTAGTTGGTACCATCGCTGCCGTTTTGGCTGCGCAGCCGGTGGTGCGTCGTCTGCGTGACCACGGACGGGGGATAGATTGGTCGTCGTTCCTCATCCACGCTGCCAAAGGTGGACCGCTTCGCCTTCTTGTAACTAGCGGAAGAGGCGGGACTCTCACTCTCGACCATGCTAAGTCCTTCGGTGGTGGACTCGATACCCTTCTTGTCCTTCTTCTCGGGATCCAGATGGCTAAACTTGCCCTGCCGGTCTTGCTCGCGAATAATGTCAACGTCGTAAGGGAAATACACCTTCTGAATGGCCTTGATCGCAAATCTGGGGAATAGGCAGATGACGGGGACAATGAAGAAGACGGCCCAGAACGTCGCATCCCCGTAGATCTGGCCAGCGAGTCCGTAGAACACGCCTTCGGCCGCGCTCGTAAACTGCGAGTAGATGCCGGTCCAGAAGAAGACGAACAAGTCGCTAAGGGAAATGATGAGGAGCATAATCCAGTCCCATCGGTAAGTGTTGATGAGGATATAGGCGTTGATCGTCAAGACAGCCGGATGCGCGATATAGGCACCGAACCGAACTCGATCGTCGACACTCAGGCCGTTCGATGTGACGAACGAGTTGCTGATGAAAACGAGGTACGGGATGAAGAAGGTCATGACTGATTGGTAGAGGCCGTCGACCATGTAGAGCCAGAACTTGCGTTGCGTCCACTCCAGCCGCTCAATACCACGTCGGTAGAGCTGGGGAACAGCAAGCGAGACCTTGTCCGAAACATCCTGGTCGAGGACACCCATAATACCGACCGGAAGCGAGGTGAAGAAGAGGTTGAACATCAAAATGTAAGTGTACTCGAACACGTACGTCTGATCGAAGTTGCAGTAGATTTGGAACCAGAAGATGGCAAACGTCCACACCATGTTCTTGTAGAAGAAGTTGGGGATCGTCTCAGCCAACCGTCTGTAGGACCAGCGACCGTGAACGAGCACCAACCTCTGGAGGAAGCGGAACTGCGCGATGGCATAGTCGGACGACATGGCCGCCTGCCGACCCTCGAGACCGGCAATGCCCACACCTACATCAGCTTCTTGAATCATAGCAACATCATTTGCGCCGTCACCGATCGAGAGTGTCATGACATCGAGACCGTTCTTCACCATGGCAACAACGGCGGCCTTCTGTGCAGGACTGACACGGCAGCACAAAACCGACTTGCACCGTTTACACAGCAAGAGGAACTTTTGTTTGAGCCCGTCCTGGAGGACCCATTTCAGCGTGAAACCGTCGATGACAAGACCGTGCGTAGGCTCGGGAGGTTCGTGGGTCTTCTTGGCTTCTGCCAGGTCCTCGTCGCTGCCAGTGAGGCCAAAGATTTTCAGCTGGTCATCCAGTTCCTTCTCCAGAATACTGATGAACTGTTCGTCGGGGGTTTCGTGCGACTCGTCCTCGTCAACCTTGAGATGGATCAACTCCATGTCATTGTTCAGAAGGTTGCACGAGAAACCGATGTTGATAGCCGTCTCAACCTTGTCACCGGTCAGCACCCAGAGCTTGATACCGGCCGTACCCAGTAGCTCGATGGTATCAGGGACACCGTCTTGTAGCCGATCCTCGATAGCGGTTCCACCCAGGAGCATCAAATCCTGCTCGATCAACTCGGCAACGGCATCCATCTTCTCTTCGCGACCCTCGATGGCAGAAGCCGCAAGGTCGTGCTTCTTCTTCCAGGCGTAGTATTCGTCCTCCGAGAGTTCGCGCTCGGCAATACAAAGTGTTCGGAGACCCTCTCGCGCAAACATCTCGAGATGCTCAGCCGTCGTCTGTCGAAGCTCCTTCTGTTCGCCTCTCTTAAGCCTGGAGTAAATAATGCTGTCGGCACCCTTGCAAAAAAGGACCAGCTTGCCGTCGGGCATTCTCACGATGGTGCTCATGCGCTTTCGAGTGGAGTTGAACTCGATAATATTGAGGATGGGGTACCGCCGATGCTCGCCCATGACGTTGAGATCAATATTGTCGCTTGTAGAGGATAGGACGGTGAACCCCATATCTCTCGCTGTCGCAACTAGGGCGGCCTCATCGGGTGACTGCGCCTTGAAAATTATCGTGGGTTCATCACCAGGTACCTTCTCGGGGATAACTGTGTGACATAGAGCAAGCGCCAGCATGAACCGCTCAGTCGCATACTGCTGCTCTGGGGTGGTGTCACCGCCTAAGTCGGCAGCAAAGTCGGGTGCAATGAAGGTGAGGTCTTCGTCGTGTAGATAAGGGTTGTCGTGGATCTTTCGTAGCCGATTGAGGGCCTGAACCTTGGCCTCGGCTATTTCCTTCCTGGCTCTCTCGGCCTCCTTCTCGACATCAATGCCTAGCCTCTTCTGCATTCCGGCCTGCGCTTCGGTGTAGGCTTCGCCGTAGGGCTGGCCGTTGATGGTTGCCTTCTTGAACTCCATTACGTTCTGGGTCAGGGTTCCGGTCTTGTCGGAGAAGATGTACTCGATCTGGCCGATATCATCCGAGATGTTCCACGATTTGGGAATACAAGGCTGGTCAATTTTCTCGTAGTACATCTCGACGTCGCTGTAAATAAAGATGGCCTGGAGAAGACGGACGATCTCGAGAGTGATGTATAGGGAGATGGGCACCAAGTTCTGGTATAGAATCAAGGCAGCCCAGAAGGTGATAAAGCCACTCATGGGGGGACTGCCGCCAATGGAACCAAACTCGAAAAAGCGATGGGAAGCCTCTGTCTGTGCCCAGGTAGCACCGTTGACAAGACCGGAGACGAGACACATGATAAAGAGAATGAGGAAATTGCAGATGACGGTGAAGTTGAGCTCCCGTGCTATCCTTGCACGCTTGCTGGGTGTTACACCAGCATTCATCATGATTTTGGTGTCGTGGCCAGTGAATACAACCACACCTAGAGCCCACTCAGTGTTGCGGAGAGTGCATCCTCGGAGAAGTAGATTGTCAATGCTAATGGGTTCAGTCATCTCTTCCGGTTCGCCGTGGGGATCGTCGGGGAGTCGTTGGCGCCACCTGATGGCACCGTTGTACTTGTAAAGGTTCGGGTGGGGGGTCTCGCTGTCAATCCAAAACTCGGCGCGCTCGCAGTCGCGGGCATGCTTGATCGTGCGACCACATTGAAGGGCAGTACGGAACTTGAGATTCGTCTCACCGTCCAAGTTTTTAGTCTCGATGTAACAGTCACCCTCGGGATCCGAAGTGGAAAGGATAATGATATCGGCGGGGAGCTCATCGTCGTTATGGATTCGAACGAAGTCGCCAACCCTCAGGTTCTTCCACGCATCAGGGTGAAATCGAGCCTTCCTCTCCGCTGGCTTATCGTGGTTGATCATGTCCTTCTTCATCGTTCGAAGGACCTGGGCACGCTGACGTTCTCGAGCGTCCTCGTCTTCCTGGTTGACCCCTTGAGGTAGAGGGGATGGAACCGGCGTCAACTGAATCGACTCCCTCGCCGAGACGAAGGACTCGCGATTATTGGGCGATAGTATAGATCCGCGGAGGGTGATGCGGGTTTCGACTGACATGCGGGGCTCATCAGAGGTCTGCTCCTTCGCCCTCGCGCGTTCCTCCTTCGCCTTCTTAGACCAGGTGCTCTTGATGAACCTCCAAAACCTGACGATAGAGCGAGAGGTAGCCTTCTTGAAGCGGCGCCAATATGATACATCATCATCCTCCACGTTGTTATTGTGCCAGTGCTGAAGTCGGTGAACAGGAGCATTATTCAACACGTTGTCAAGAATGGTTCGTCGCGAGTCTTCGATGGCGTCCCTGATGGCGGTGACGGTAATGATGAAAATTAAAGGGACAGCATTAAGACCTGGATTTACACCTCCGAAAATAGGGAAGCACTGGAGTGAAAGAGACAAATGTCAGTTTATCAAAGGATAGACCAGCAATCAGTGTCCAAGACGGGGTTGAAGCACGAAAGCAAGGCCAGATGACGACCAGAGAGCAGCATCCCTATGTTTCCGCACACAGACGTACACCACAAGAATAGCCAGGAGGTGATTGTACTTACAACTAGGATAACAAGGAAAAGGAAAAATATGTTGGCAACGTTGTGAAACTGGAACCAAATGTTTTTAGGTATAAACGATAGTGGTGTATACTTCGCTGTGCGAATTTTGTTGCGAGTGAAGGTTTGTCTTGGGGAACCAGTCTCGTCGAGAAGATCCGGTGGTAACGGCAGGTTGAAGAAGAGTCTCCTGCTAGCACTCTCGTCACCATCGTCTCCTTCGACGACATCGCCATTCTGCAATGATTCGGTCGCCCCGGACATTCGACTGCCCTTCTCACCCGATGGAGAACCGTTCTGGGCCCCATTGAAAAGGGGCAATTTTCTTAAACTACTGCGTATCGAAGCCATCTTCGGTTCTGCTCACTCGCTCGCGTCGGTGGTCGTTCACAAACCAGGTCCTGCGAAAACAAAAACAAAAAAAGAGGGACTCGCTATTGCTCGAGGCAGATTCGTCACCAGTTCCCCTTAGGGACTCTGGCAGTCCTGTTGGGGTAGTACGGGCGACAGCCCGAAGAATCCGAGGGTTCGCGCCAGGGCTGCCTCGGTCGTCGTGGTGAGTATCGTGTCTTCTATTTCTCTGGCTTCGTTATTGGGGCCTGTTGAGCTCGTGGCCTGGTGTCACAATGGACTTCGCGTTGGACTTTGAAGTGAACCGACGAAGGGGGGGATTCGGTTGGAACACGATGGGCGACTCTGGGGGGGCGTGGGACCTTAATAGCCTCGGCGGAGAGAGTTCGTGGAAATCGGGGGGATGTTTCGGGGATAGGGTGGGAATTAAGTTTTTTGTCGCCGCCTCAGTCGGATCGCGCGAAATGCGAAATGTCGAGGAAAGAAGGAGACGAAGCAGGACGAAGCGGCAACAGGGATGGGGGGAAAAAGACTGGAAAGGGAAGGGAAGAATAATAAACTTCGCCGCAGGAAACGGGGGTTGTTTACAGAGCGTGGTGTTGATGATCGAAAAAAGAACAAAGCCCCCTTGATGCCACGGAAGACCTTGAGCCAAGGAATTGAAGGGATCAAATGAAGCAGCACTGAGAAATGGCGAATGGGGTAAGAGAGCGGTGGGCGAAAAGTCCGGAAGGGCCGGGGGAACAGAACACAGAAGGGTTGGTGGATTTGGCAGTAATTTCACATTCGGGCTGCAGTGGATATTTCCATGCTACTTCATACACTGCACCACCACACTACTATCGATGTACAATGATACAGTGGTGCAGTAGTGCAGTGGTGCATGGTGCATACAATATTTAACGCATAGGCTAAGCGGAGAACATTGCAATCAATCAATCTCAGCGGTTGAGGCGTAGGCTTTGGCGGGGATTACGCACACTGCGAAGTACACCCGAACGAGGGAAGTTGCCAGCCAGACCTTGAGAATGGGGGCCCACTGATGGTCTGGCGGGTTCCCCTTGATCTCAGGTACTTGACCTCGAAGGCATCAATCATCAATTGGTGCGGGTTTAATGCAGGACATCCCTCAGCTTTAAGTACCCTCCCGCCTTGAATAGGTGAAATAATACATTCGCTTACCCAATCCAGCCTCGCTCGAAGAGGAATAGGGGGACCCAGCTGGAGTGCTGGATGCACTCGACTTGTACCATTGATCTAACCAATACTTCGTGCTCCCCGAACCGAGTCGTCACAGGTCACAGCAGAGTACCATTCCATTGATTGATCAAGTGTATCATCTCGCTCAACGGTACAAGTACTCCATAATGCTTAGCATAGCATCAATCAATCCATCGATACAAATTTGATGCGATGGCTTGGGAAGGAGCGTTTGAAGGGACTCTCGAAGGATTGAATTGTACTTCGGACAAAGTATGAGGCAGCTCTCTTAACTGGCTCTTCCAGGTACCTCCCTGCTACTGCTCAACTTCCCTCCTCCGTTGACCAAATCTTGGAACCCCCGCGAATTGGAAGGGTGCGATCGGCTCCGGCACCGAGTGGATAGAATGAGGTATTAGCGTGTGAGCAATGTGTCCCAACGATGCCAATGATGCCGAACGTCCTGTCGGCGACTCCACCGACACCACACTTGACATCGTGTTCTCGAGTATTACTCACGTCGATGAGACTAGATTCAAAGCCATTGATTTTCTCTTAATAAATCTGATCCAGGATCATTATTCATTCGGCGAGCCTATTTCTAACATTGGAGTTTACGCAACCCGTTCGCGAAACACGACAACCTGTGGAGCACAAGTAGCAGAACTACAGGGGTCAGTCACAGCCCTGAGACCTAGGATCAATTGATTGATCTGTCCAGAACTGTTCATCCAGGGGGCGCTGCGACCAGCCAGGCATAGATCGGTAGCTCTACCGAGTCTAAGCCGCAACTGAATGGAGCACTATTACGAAGTACGAAGTAATTACAACTAATAACTAAGAAAACGGGCGATCCCCGGGTCCCGGTTGCCCGTGGGCTCCCCACGCCGACCGCTTTCTAGCGTATTCCTATTATCATCAATTGATGCTGTCCAGGTCGATTCGGGCGTGGGCTTTTGTGCTGGATCATTGATGCAAATTAAGCCCGCTCAAGAGAGGGGAGGGGCATGCTTGCTGGCTGGTTCGGTCGGCCAATGCATGCTCCGCCCAGGCAATGCTGGAAATTTGGGTTTAGGTTTACCCGATGAGAGGGAACTGCCTATTAGTTAATGTTGGTACATCAACCAATGTGCGACGAAGTACTACCCGACACCCTGAATTTATCAGCTGCGCGACTATCATGATCGGCGGTCAGAAGGTGTGGGTGTGATCTGAACATTGAATGCCTGGTTTGCGGTGGTGATAAGAAAATGGAATCCCCATTAAGAATTGGCATTTATTTTGCATTGCAGGGAAGAGAGAGAGGGATAGAGGGGAGAGCAGCTTCAACGCACATCCATTACCATCGACATCACCCATCAGAGTTTTGTATTATGTGATATTGATAGAGACACCTTTGCTGACTGGACCATCGTTGCTCCGTTCCAAGCGTCATGAGAAATCGAATTGTAATAGAAATCTAAGTGCTGACGGAAAGAGCGAAGCCTTCAAAATTCGTTCGCCACGCTGTGTCATCAACATCAACTTGCGCCTTCCCAAGCATCCTTGAAACGGCCCGCGCTGGTGATGGAGAAACTAACTTTCGTACTTCGTACTGTGCTCGTCACTGATCACTGTTGCCTTTCCTTTTTCATTTTTAGTCTACCTTAGTACTTCGCAGTTTAAAATTCTAGTCCAGCGCGGGGAGGATCTTCCAGACTCTGACGGTGTTTTGCGGACCATCTGGCTCACTACCAGTGGCTGGTGATAAAAATCCGCCTAACACCTAGTAACCTTCAACCACCAAAGACGTGGACGCGATAATCTAGGATCGCGCTTTTTGCGACGTTACGATGCTCCTGATTGCGCAGCTGTTCTGCAACGTACGAAAAGTACGGAGAACGGGAAGTTGGCAAGAACCCGTCGTTCTGTGTGCCTAGTCCGCATTTGGCTAGTAAAATTAACCTGAGCTTCCAGTACGAGGCCAAGACATTCGCTTCCATCGTTTTGACCACGACAAAGTACGTGCTCCATACGATAATAAGGAGATGCAGATGCCACCTATCGTCGGACGCGCAAAACCGAGGCGGTGATTTGTTTCTCTTAGTCTTCCACCTGCATGCTGTCAAATGGGGGGCTGAAACGAAATTGGGATGCATGCGTCCCTAAACGTCTCGAAATCGACTTTGTCTTTTCTTTGACCAAGTTGGGAAACAAGATATTAATCCAAGTTGAAGAGAAGCCCTCCCCGCTATGACTACTGTCCCGTCTTTCCATCTTCGCCAGAGTGGCTGAAGGAGCCCTCCTTCCTGCTGGGCCACGTTCCTTCGATAAGCAGCCCTACACCTCGCACATACTGGAGAGGGTGACAGGGTCCAAGGCGCAGAGTTCTTGTGTTTTAAGTGCGAGGCCGTCAATTAAGGGGTACGAATGCAGTTCGATCTGGGACACAGTTGGTATGAATCTCGTGCCTCCGTCTGACCAGTCGGTGTTTAAGAGCCTACCCGCTACAGATGACG
>JUDQ01000044.1:80621-117034 GCA_000812075.1 Scedosporium aurantiacum
GCGTCTGCTGTTAGCCTCGAGGTAATGAGGGACGTGCTTGCTTTGGTACATATAACGTGTGAGCACAAATACCATCTCGGGGCGTACAAACGAGGTTCCAATAAGCTTTCCCCGTAGTTATTACTCCAAGTTGTAAGGCTTGAGGATCTTTGATTAGGACTGGGGTTCGTAGCCGTCTGTAGTAAGTAAACGACGAAAAATGCTGATGTTGGATGGTGTTTAGAGGAAGATCATATCAGCCGGTTACCCAGAATGCCACCTTCTTCATTTTCTCCTGGAACCAACGGTTCTCTTCTCCTTGGCTTCAAACACTATGCGAGCCCTTTGTGCCTCTTGCGCGATCCTATAGAGTTTCATCTTACCCGGATCACCGGGTCAGTGAGAATACCCGACTTAGCCACTCATCTTAAGACCGCATGCCTGCTGAGTCAAGAGCATCGGATCCAGTCTCTATCAACCAGCAAGATCAAGAGAAGAATAATTACTTCTTGAGGGAAATTTGTTGCTGGCGTGCTTCGAATCGTCCGAGTGGAAAGTTCTCATCCAAATCTCCAATCGTCGCAACTTTGCAGTTACTCTTAGCGTCTCGCTCGGGTAAGGGGATTCTCATGACAGGTTCTGCCCACTAAAGAATGTATAAAAATTAAAAATTAAAAATAAAAATAAAAATAAAATAAAAAAAGGAAAGAAAGAAAGAGAGAACCAAAAACAGGTGAGAGAAAAGGCCGAATAGTCGACAGCCAGATTCAATCTAATGGGATCGATAAGAGTACACTACAGGCCTGGATTCAGGGTTCCTGCACACACCTGGAGCCAGTTGGTTGTGACAGTGCCAGGCCTAAAGTCAAGCCGCTGGGTGGGAAAAAAATCCGGGCAACAACGGCCTGGCGCTGGCACTGACAAGCCGCACTGTCGTGATTCAGCGGAAAGTGTATCCCTGGTTTCTCGCCAACGCCAACGCGCCTCGCCTGGCCGCGTTGACAGGGCTGTACCACGAGTCAAGTGCAGATCAGGCTACACCAGCATTTGAACATCCCACGGCTGTGGATAGCCCAGAACGATACTGAAGCGTTCATCAAACCTAACTGAATACTGCTATTCCCAAGTAGCACTTGCGCGCACGAGTTGAATTCGAGCGAGAACCGTCGTGAGGCCAGGGGTCTTTGCGACGGCTCTAGAGAATCATGTCTTCCAGGAAAAAAGTTCCCGCATCTGGCGGCATCAAGAGTTACTTTGCACCTATTCAAAAACCCCAGAAAATACCCAGCTCGTCTCAGGCATCCTCCAGCGCCCTCAGCACTTTGTCAGTTACACCGACACCACCAGAGGCATCTCTGCCTGTGAATTCCCCCTCGCAGGATGCGATCGTCGTTCAGGCATCTCCGCCCAGGCTCGGCTCTGTCTCCTTGCCGATTACCCCACAGAAACCAGAGCAGAGGAGGCCAGTGAGCAGGGATGCAGTTATCGCCGCCTCCGACGATGAAGACAGCGATGTCTCCTTTGAGGCACTTGAGGACCTCTTGGCCGCTCGCCAATGCCCTGCTACTCCGGCGAAGAGTAGGACGCCTACGGCAATGTTCTCAACTCCGCAGAGGAAGAGGGGAGATTCCGTCTTCTTGTCGCCTCTGACTAAACAGCCGCGAGAGCCCCAGTTCAAAATGGCCGACCTGCTCAATGCCGCAAAGAGGGATAGTAACATCGAGGCAAGTCTTTCGCGCTTTCACGAGCGGGAGAAAGATACAGGCTCGAACAGGATCGAGTTCAGGCTAGCCGGCGAGTCCTTGCGCCGAACCCTGGAAGCTACCGTGGGCGACGAGCATGACCATAGATTGGACAAGGTGGTCAGGGCAGTGGAGCGGACCGAGCCTATCTCCAAGAGAGGTGGCTGGTTCTTCTTCCAAGCTACTGAAGAATCTCGTCTCTCCAATCGCCATAAATTTCCATCTAGATCCGTAAATGCCATCTGTGGGAGGCAACAAGCCATCAAACATGAAAGGGATCTTGATTTAAACTACCTCAACAAGTCTATGCGCCTTACCAAATCTCCACTTCCAGACGAACTTTTCTTGTGGCTCTTGGATGAGCTCTGCACTGAGAGGTCTGGCGTGAAGAGAGAAGGCATGTGCGAACTGGTACGGCTCTGCAATGGTGACATTGCCGCCGACAGCCTCACCCCGAGATATCTCGAGGGGTTGTTCTTGCGCCTCGGCGCAAATCACGACATCAAGTCTCTGGCCAAGAAACAGAGACTCGAGCCCATCCGATCCTCAGACGAGGGGTTTTACAAGCGAGACTGGCAATGTTTATGCTCAGTTCTTAATATGGTCTGGATTATTGCTGAAAAGCTTTCAACCGAATCGTCAGTTTATCTCATCCAGCTCCTCATTGCCATGTCCGTGGATCCCGAACTTCTGCATGATCCTGGGGTAATGGTGTCGTACCGGCATCTCCTCCATCAACTAGTAGCTATGCTGCCGAGAAAGCAGTGGGATAGCATCGTGAGTCCAACCAAGGCTTCCATTTACTCTATTAGACTCCTTGCGTCCATCCTACTTTCTAACAGACCGTGTAGTGCGAAGAGGTAACCTCGACCATGTATTCCTCGTTCACATCTGCTCCAATGCGTCTACGGTCACTTCAAACCCTACCTCCAACCAACCCGAGGATGCATGACTTGAGGCGACGGATGGCCGCGGTCTATTTCTTTGACGATATATCATTTGCAAGGCAATCCGCCGACCTGTCATTTACTTTGACAGATGTCAGGCAGCACCTGCAGAGTAGCAAGTTCAAAATCAAGCCAGACACGGATTATGCGGAACTTAGAGCATTGGTCCTCCTACTTGACATGACCATCGATTCAGGGTTCAAGTCCGATACCGCCGATCCCTTGCAGTATGATATCGCAAGAAAATCGTTTGACGAGGAAATCGACAACGTCACCACCCTGCTCAAAGAGCTTGCAAGAAGCATTAACGATGCGGGGATGAAGTCCATCATTCCGATAGAGGCCAAGCTGGCCATGGAATGGGTTGGTGAGAGACTAACCTACACCGTCCGTACGAAGCCGGTGCCCAAGATTAGCATCTACGACATACCAGGTCCGGTCAGTCCGGACAGGTCTCTGCCGAGGCAGCAAAACTACATGAAGAACTTTTTACAAGGTCGACTGAGGGACTCTAGATCCTCTAGCGCGACGCCGGCAAGGAAAGAGTCACCTGGGAGTGAGACACTCAGAAACGGGAAATAGAATTTATCTTTGGCGTCCAGCGTAATCGTATCCTTTTCCGGCAGGGTGGCGGTCATTTATGAGCAATGAGAATGGCGGAAGTTAGACTGGAGACCTCAGAAGATGGGAATGCAATATTGCTAGTTGATGTCGCTCATGGAAGATGCAACAGACCGGCAGTCTTACTTACGCCGGTTCAAGTCGTGCCCCTCTAATACCAAACAAATAAAAAGAATAAAAAATATAGAATACTCTGAAAGGAAACAGGATAAAGACAACCATGCTAAAGGTCCTACCAGCCAACGCAGCCCATTTCCTAAGAGTGCAGACAAAACACCATAAGTGAGAAAGAAAAAGAAAAAAAAAAAGAGACGAAATACCAAGATCACCGGCCCAGAGTAACGTTAGTCGAAGAACTTGCGGTTATTGTTCTCGCCGAACAGGGTCTCCCGCACAGCCGGGAGCGAAGAGTCCTTGAGAAGCTCTAGCCGGGTATCGAGGGTGTTGTCCATAATGATCTTGCCTCCTTGACCAAGAACAACGACACCACCAGCACTAGAACACGAATCGTTACTAACCAACTACGCATGCAACATTGCAATGGCTCGTGAGAGGGGAAAGGGGAAAAAAAAAAAAAAAAAAGGCTTTAACCCACCTGTCCTCCGGTAGAGGCTTAGACTCATCGAGCTCGGCCTTGATAGTCTTTCCAACCTTCTCGTTGTACTCTTGCACTGCGAGTTCAATGGCATCCTTGACGAGATCGAAGTCCTCTTTCCTCGCCCTCACCTGAATGGAAGAGTCGTTAAAGGCATAAAGACCCTCGAGCACAAGGTTCTTCAACGTCCCCTTGTACTTGTCCTTGTTCTTGGTGCCCTCCTCGAGTTTCTTCTCGGCCTCGTCAAAGACGGCATCGACGACGCGCTGGGCGGCCGTGAGGATGGTGATGCGAGCCTTGGAGTTGGCTTTGGAGCGGGTGATCTGGAGGGACATGGAGGCCTGCTTGAACTTCTTCTCGTAGGCGGCGTCGATGACACCCTTTTCCTGGAGGATGAGAGCGGACTTGTCCTTTTCGAAGTCTTGGTCGGCTTTGATGTGGATTTCGCGGGCTTTTTCTTGGGCTTCGAGCTTGATGAACTCGGTCATCTTGCGGAGCTCGACTCCGACCTATTATGCGTGGACGCGGGAGGAAGAGGCGCCATCGTCAGTTATGTCTCGGTGTCGTCGCTTGATGTATTGTTGGGACTATGGAATGGGTGTAGAGAGTTGGGTGTCGGATTTACCTGGGAGTCGGACAAAGGTCCAGCTGTAGTTACCGACATCTTGGAATAGCGGTCGTTCACGAGAGAGATCTTAGAGGGGAAGCTACGGCGGGATTTTGGACGATAGCAAAGCGACAGCTCAAGCTTTGGGAACACGATCGCGGGAGATTGCAGCCGAAAAGCAGACGGGGTCGAAAAATACTGCAAATTAGCTGGTAGAGGGGAGAGGGGCCACGGAACTAGACTGGGCTGTGGGAGGATATCACCGGTGCTCTTCTTAGATCAATGGTTATGCTGAGCATTGGCAGGTGGACAGGGAAGGTCGTCATCAGCCTTTGGGTGAATGGACCTTCCGCTTGCTGCCGGGTGGCAGCCACAGTGGGACAGCTTCTGAAAATGCCCCTCTCTCAGGCTGCCAAATTAATAAGAGCACGTCGTGCTTCCCTGTGACATCACCCACCCAGTTTCCTTCCAAATGGCTCTGATCACGTGATTAAATCAGCGCCACATATGGGCGTAGGTCTACGAAGTACAGTGACCAGTGTCCACTAGTCTAGGACACGGCATTCAATGTTGTGCGACGCTAGAGCACTGACAACGCAACAATCAATGCCCAGTGCCGCTGTCTGGGGACGGACGGAATTGAATAGATTGGGGCTTGGTACCCGGCGGTGTTTCAAAACAGCAACAACCCAAGCCAGAACACATCACTATTGCGAACACGGCGAACAAAAGGGAAACAAAAGCATGGGTATCTCCGAATAGACGAGTCTTCCGTCGACTTGTATGTGAATCGCATCCCTCTCTCTCATCCAGCGCCTCTGGAAAGGCGTGTCAGGCCACAGTACAACCCTGGGCTCCGCCCCTGGCAGCCTAGAAGCGCCCATCCCTTCCGACGCTCTTGACCGCTCCGAGACCTCGTTCCACAGCAATATCCGCCTACAAACCCTCAAATACCTCCTTTTACATGACCTCGATCGGGTCGCCTTTATCTTCAAAAACCACAGAGCAACTCATAACGCCCAGAAGCCTGCGATTCGGAGCCCGGTCGCCAAATGACACCTGAGCTTCCTCGGGCGCAATGGGGTCCATTGGCGGCATCTCTCCGGGAGGGAGTATCGCCGTACGTGTCCCTTTCTTCCCCCCTTCTTTCTGTCTCGCTTCGCGTGTGGCATATGTTAACATGGTTTGTTATTGGTTTTGTCTAGCTTGGAATTATAGTTGGCCTTGTTTCCACTAGTGTCCAGAGCCTGGGCCTAACCCTCCAACGAAAGTCGCATATCCTCGAAGATGAGAAAGGACCTCACGACGTCCGCCGACCACCCCATCGACGGCGGAGATGGCAGCTTGGCATGGCCATGTTTATAGTTGCGAATATCCTAGGCAGTTCGGTCCAGATATCGACATTGCCTCTACCCGTGCTTTCGACCTTGCAGGCCTCTGGCCTCGTCTTCAACTCCATATGCGCGACCCTGATATTAGGCGAACCCTTCACGAGGTGGTCCCTTTGGGGTACGTTATTAGTGTGCACCGGCGCGGTGCTTATTGCCATATTCGGCGCTATCCCGTCTCCGCCTCATAACCTTCATGAGCTTCTGGAATTGCTGGTGAGAGGCCCATTTGTCGCCTGGATGATCTTCCAGGCCTTCCTCGTCAGCCTCATTGCCTTGGTGACGGAGTTTGTCAACACCCTATTTCCTCATCTGGCGCAGAGTGTGCGGTTCCGCTTCGGAAGGGGACTTGCATTCGGGTGCATAAGTGGCATCCTGTCGGCCCACTCGCTCCTGGTCGCCAAGTCTGCCGTCGAGCTCGTGATCAAGACGCTCGTCGACGGAGATAACCAGTTCGTGCACTGGCAATCGTGGATGCTTGTGCTCGCACTCGTCGTGTTGGCTCTAAGTCAGCTGTACTACCTCCACCGAGGTCTCAAGCTCGTCTCGACCTCGGTTTTATACCCCTTAGTGTTTTGCATTTACAACATCATGGCTATCCTAGACGGATTAATCTACTTTAACCAGACAAACCTCATCAGCACCCTACAGGCATGCTTAATCACCCTCGGCACGGCAATCCTACTATCAGGCGTGCTCGCTCTCTCGTGGAGACTGAGTGACGAGCAACATCCACCCGCCGTCGGTCAGTCCTCACTCGCCCCGGGACTAGGTCTCGTCGACGACACCGAAGGCGAAGAAGAGGAAGAACTACTCATAGATTCGGACGTTCTAGACGAAGAGTCCGGCTTCTCCTCACAATACCAGACCTTCCCCACAACCCCACACGACCCGGAAGCCCCCCTTAGCCCATCCCGAAGACAATCTTTCCGATGGCAGGAACGTGCCGAGATCTGGGGCGAGCTGGAAGATCGCGACGAGCCCAGCAGCCCCAAACACATGAGGAGACGCTCCACGACCATGCTGCCCCCAACCGAGACGACGCATCTCCTCGGCCCCGCCGCACGCCGCGTGGCGAGCAGCGCTGGCATCTTCGCCTCCCAGGCGTCGTCCGGATCCGCGGCCGATTCTCCCCCCGCCGGCGGCCGCCGCGCGTTCCGGAAACGGAGGAAATCTACGGGTTTCCCCGGCTTCACGGCGCGGAGGCCGAAGAGGGGCGGCGTCGCGCTCCAGGATGCCATTGGCGGTATCTGGAAGCTGGGCTGGTGGAATAATAAGCCCAGGGATCCGTCCGCCCGCGCGTCCTCGGGGAGCGCACACGTAGCTTGGCCGCGCAGGTATAGGGATGGTGATCCGAGGTCCTCTCCTCGCTCGTCTGACGAGCCGTGGGGACGATCGATCTGTATGATTAATGAGCCCGAGTGCTGAGTTTGGTAGAAATAACTGTTTTTTTCCCTTATTTTGTTCACCTTTTGGAATACGTTGTTGGGCATGTATCCCTTTGTTTGGTGTTTGAGTCCTATATCCAGCTTGGTTGATGCCAGCGAGAGGCGTATGGTGCGTATCCACATATATACATCTATATTTCTATCATACTATTTCTTTATTGGGTCTTAGTTTCTTCTCCCAGGCTAGTTCCTGGTGATTCGGCTGACAGCTGGCCTTGGGTGCTTTGAAATTGATGCTCTATCCAAGCGAAGGGGAGTCTCCATTGCGGCGTTCTCGATATACTCATTCAGGAGGGCCCATGGTGGTGGTGGTGGTAATTGGCCAAGTTCATTATTGATCACAAGCAAATGCACCATATTCCATGACTCCCGGAAGATAGTATGGAAGTGTGAACAATCTCTATATTGATTTCGCATTGGTACTGCGGCTCCTAAGATGTCGGCTGAACCTGTCAACTACTACCGCGGAATAGAGACCACATTGATCCCACCCAAGAAGCCTATTAAATCCACAGATGCCCTGCAGACACAGGACCCGGGGAGAGAAGAACTCCCAAAAGCGAAGCCAGTGTGGCCTCTAGATAGAAACAGACTTCACAGACGTGCATGTCATGTTGCCTTGCGGTTCTCTCAACCTCGCACCATGGACCTTGCACCTATCACCAATACACATAACTAGTCCAATCCACACATCTTCCACTCTCTTCCCCTTCAACCCCCAATCTGGAATCAAGAAAAACAAGTCTTTAACAAAAGCAAAAGAAGAAACGTAATATATATAGGTATATAGACAAAAAGAGGACGTTCGCGAATCGTTATCACGGCCAATGCGGGAGAAAGGATGTGGCGAGCTATCTACAAGTCGAATTGAGAAAATCGGTCCAGACTGCTGAAAACCCCTCTGGGGGTAAATGGCAGCCCTTGGAATAAAAGTGGAGCCGGCCAGAGATAATGGAATCGAAAAGATCAGGCGGGATGAAGGCGACTCGAAATCGGATTTTAGATACCGGTATAACCAGTCTTTTCATCGATATGTCGGTATCGCTCACGCTCCTTGCGGTCCTTGAGGAGGCAGGCAATGCACAAGACGAAAACGGCATCGATACCTGAGTGGAGGTGTAAGTAGGCAACAACCTAAGAGGATGAATGAAGAAGCACATGGAGGGGAATTCAACATACCAACCATGCCAAAGACGGCGGTAAAGATGTCGTCAATGAAGATATTGCTGAAGGAGGTGATGGGCGCGGCACATCCAATCATAAGAGCCGCCGCGGCGGGGCTAGGGCAGGCTGGGTTCGTTACAAACGCCGGAGAGGTGCTGTTGAAGTAGCCGCAGCACTCGAACTATTGAGGCATGTTAGTGGGCCCGCGTCTCAACCTCTCTGACAAGAAGGGAAGGGGGGAGTAAAGCATACAGAAGTTTGCATAAGATCCTGAACATTGGCCTCCTGGCGCATCCAGATCTGGAAGAAATCCGCCTTGGTGCGAAGGGTAAGAATCCAAAGATAGATACCGATACACAAGCTGAACAGTCCGCAGACAGTGACGAGTCCTCCACTCAGCTTAAGCCAGCTTCGGGCGGGCGTGACGAGTCCGGGAAGCGTCACAGCGAAAGTGACAAAGATCATGATGGCGTTGACGATACCGGCCTGCAAAGGGAACCTTTGATAGAGCAAGTTTCGCGCTGCCTGCATTCCCTCGGTGGCCTGCTCGCCCATTACCCTCTTCACGATCAGAGCGAATCCGAGTTGGAAAGCACCGGACGCCAGGAAGAGGATATCGGCGACCACCGTCGTCAGGAGAATCTTGTTCACCATTTTGCCGAGAGAGAGCAGCCCTGAATCCGAGCCGGATGCCTACAGGAACTTGGCTGCTCTGGCCGCCCTGTGTCTGGTGGGATTGGACTCGCTGATTGATAGCACTTGATCCGTTGATTAAATCGGCGCGTGAACGAATCGGAATGGGATGACGACCGGCGTCTTGGTTTAAAACTCGTGGTCGGAGAGGAGAACAAATCGGGGTCCTCAATTCGAATATGGACTTGTCGAAAAGATATTCGGATTCCACCAACAACTACCGACACACCTGTTCGCAACCAAAGAAAGGGATATCAAGAAACGAGTTTGTTTGAAGAGAAGGCAAAGAGAGGCCTAACAAGTAGACATAAGAAGCGAAGTAAAGAAAAGAAGGGAAAGGTTAGAAGTGAAGTCCGGCCTCAGGTCGACAGCAAACCCCAGGCCATCCAGCAGCATCCATCAAATGCACAATGGGTTGAAAAGAATGGTGTAGACGGCAAGGGATGAGAAAAAAAGACAGGATGCGCGATAGAAGGGAGGGAGGAGGGGAAAACGAGAATCAGCCACGCAGCAAGGCAGAGAAGGGGCCAGTCCAGGGCTCCTCCAAGATGAGACAGAAGACGGTAACAGAGAGGAAAGAGACCCTAGAAACGACCACCAAAGCGCCGGTGAGATCGAACGAGACCCATTCTGATGAGGGAGAACCAGGGCGAATTGATCCACTATTCCCGACAGGAGATGTTTCAGCCTGGGGTTGATTTGATGCAGAGCCTGGGCAAATCTGGGCGAATCTGGGCGAATCTGGACAAATCGTCCATCGCGCACGTGCCAATCGGCGCTCAGTTGCGGGAAGCCACGACCAATCAGCGGCAGGAATCACCACTTCTGAGAGGAAGAATTGAACGGTCTCCCTGTCTTAAAAGCATCAATATTATCCCCAAGTGTGCTTCGTACTTCCCACGAAGTACGATGCTTCAACACACACACAACTCGTGATGTCCCAACACACGCAACACACGCAGAGGGATGCAACGCCAGGTTCAAAGCACGAAATACAATGGCACATCACGACACGCGCTGCCGTCCGTCTAGACTGCGCTGCTCCTGCCCTGTTGTGCCATGCCCCTCTCGAGGTCACGGGATCTGGACCATCTGCCTCGATGGAAGATGGAAGCTAAGTACGAAGTAAGATAAGAGCGTAATTATTCTCGGATATTTCTACGAAGGATCTCCACGAGAATGCAGCCCAGCCGGAATTTAAAGTAGTGTATCACTTGCGCCAAAAGTAATTTGTCCCAGACGGCGGCCTCGGTTCAGACAAAGTACCCAGGGTTAGTCAAAAAGAAGAGGAAAAGAAGATAAAAGGAAAGAAGAAAACGCCCCACGACGCTTGGGAGACGGTTGAAGATATCCTCGTTGTTATCTTCATTGCACATAAAACGACGTAAACTCCCGGGCGTATTATGGGCAAGTCAATTCAGGTACAGCCTCACTCGAGATATACATATGCCTGCGATCCGGACTGGCATGGCATATAATCATACGCAAAACGAAAATGAGAGAAAGAAAAAAAAAAAAACAACCCTTCCATGTTCTTGACTCTTAGAACCTCACCGTTGCCAGTGACCGAGAGGGCTTGGCTCACCAAGGCGCAATATCCTAGGGGGGGCCCGATTTTACAATATATTCCGCAGGTGCGAGGCAAATTTGAGTCTTCGGCATCGCAGACTGTGGGCGCATCTCCTGGCCGAAAAATCCCAAGATGCGAGTTCCTTCATCCATTAATACCAGCAAACGAAGAAGTGCGCGAGGTGCAATCCAGTCAGGGGCATCATCACATTTCTGATTCTGTCTTAATAGTCCCTTCCCGAAAGTTGAGTTAAGACCCTATTCCACAATGATACTAGGGCTTGCCAGGACAGGAAACCGAACCGCCCAGAAACCCCCAGGTCTTGGGAATAAAGCTGCAAGCATCTGGGGTCAACGTTCCGGAACTTCGGCTTAGAATAGGGGTCTTGGCCAAGAACTGCCATGAATGGATCCTCTTGGGCGTTGAATGAGAGCGCAGGTCGCGAAGTGGCTCCAATTCAGCAAGCCCCACAAATTAATGCTAGTGTAGTGTAGTCGAGAGCGTCGCACTGCCGATACCAGATTACCAGATTGATGCTGTGGACTTCAAAGTCGTACTTCGCACATACTACAAAAGTAATGAAGTGGATGGACATCGAGTACCAAGAGTTTGGCGGTGGGCGCGTTGGAGAGAGAGGGGGAGAGTCTGCCATACAAAGTACTTCGGACATGCTGTGCTGAAAGTCGACCATGAGACGGTCATGCTCGTGTATCTTCATCATTAGCATGATGGGACACCCGCTAGGGAACTCAACGTTATCCCTTTACAGTACTTTGCACACTGCTTCCTTCACGCTGGTTTGGGAACGAAAAGGTACTAAGTACAAACATTTCGACTTGACCACAGCAGGCGTTAATAGTGTGCCTCGAGCCCTCAGCCAACATGAACCGTCCTCGATTACTCGCATACAAAGTACACCTGGACAAGGGACACTGACATCAATTGATCTCCCCAACAATACGGAGCGCAATACGAAGTACATATGTAATAGTCTCCTTCCAATGGTGTCCAGGCCTGATGAGAAGGGTACGAAGTGCAAAGTATGCAGAACAGCATCCGCTCGGCAAGAGTGACGACTTCCAAAGTACGAAGTACGAAGTAAAAATGATCCTTCTTTGCAAGTATACTTCGAAAGACCTACGAAGTAGAAATAACGATGGAGAGTCATGGCACGGGCGCCTAGTATTCACGCCTTCTCTACTTCGTAGAGTGTGAGGATCAATGCTTTGAAGAGGGAAAATGCCTGGCGTTCCGCGTTGTGCCGACGTCGTGGAGGGCCCTTTTCCTCGAGTGAGCACAAGTGTGAAGTGTACACAGCATGTACAACAGGGCATCATGGTTAATAATGGCAATACTCAGTACTTCGTCCTTTCGGACAGGGAAGGTTACGACAGACGTACTTAGTAGATGAGCGCATGAACGGGGAAACATGGTGGTCTTCTCGGGCAGACGATGAAGTTTGCTGATCCTTGACAGGGTTTGCTTCTCACAAGGGTACAGGACATATACCCAAAGTGCAGGCCCGCACATCCTTCAAGCAGCACCAATGGACGGAGACTCAGTGTGCTGACCGTGCTCTTCATTGGATGGGCCAGCCAGCCATCCACCACCACCCACCGTAATGCATTTGATCATTTTATAAGCAGCCAAGGTTTCCCGCCATAGGCGGCATGACAATAACAATGTACGAAGTACGAAGTAGCGCAGCGCAACATGTTAGTGTCGAAATCCGGGGGGATTTGGCAGAGGAGGGGAAAGTGACTGGACGAACATCATGTCATCTCCTCCAGGCCAAGTGTGGAGAATTCACAGGCTGATTGGCAGGAATTGCCTGCCATTGGTCTGAGAGAGGAAATTATAGACTCACTAGTGGATATAAACTGTAGATCCGCTAGGTTAGGAGGAATTGTGTAGTACTCTATGAAGTACAGGCTCTCTCTGAGGTCGATGATAGTACTTCGTACTTTGTACTAACACTAACTTCGTAGGTGGGGCGAGTTACGGAATTGATATTGTCCTTGGGAGAACCCGAAAGCCAGGGCTGTGATGGAAGATTAGCCCATGTCATTGGCCAGAGCGAACCCTGCAGCATCGGTACCCTCCTTCGTACATCTCGATTCTGCAAATACTTGGTGCTGCGCATCTCGTACTTGGGGCCCATTGACCAGTACTTCATACACTATTCAGGTGCGTAGGAATAATAGACATCGATCAATGTTCTGCAGGGATTGGTGGTGTGCGTTAGGCTGGGAGGCTGGTGGGCAAATCATCAGCCACTCTGCCGAGGCAGCAACAGCCGATGTGAGACCGTAGAAGCAGATGAAGATGAACAATCACTTGCTCATCTTTCACAGTATACTCACAAGGTATGACACGGAGAAAGAGGGAGGGTCGAGTAATTCGAATCTTGATTGTATTTCGACGGCCCCCGAGACATCCGGTAATAGTCTTCTCCCCTCATCAGTACTGGATCACTATGATTTCCCATCTGATTTTGTGAGAATCGTCCGCGAGGCTGAATGGAAAAGAACAAAAGCATTCGATTGATCAGGATGAGTCAGGAAGAGAGAACGCGGATAGCATGTACTTCGTACTCCGTGCCAAAAAAAAAGAAATCTCAGCACTCTTCAAGTACCCTGGTACCATGTCCAACTCCACGAAGCCTCCAGACCCAGACCGTCTTGGGGGCTTGGGTTCCAGATGTCGTGAATGCTGGGATTATGACCAAGTGGAGGTTGCATTTCAGCGTGCCGCAACTGGCTGGGGTGCAATGAACGGTCCTAACTGTGGCGGAAGAGGAGAAATGTACGAGGTACGTTCTCTTGCGAAGTAAGGATAATCTTACTTTGTACTTCGAGCGGCTTGAAGGTCGAGGGTTCAGGGACAAGGGTAACGGCGGGAGGTATGCCCCCTGCTGAACCAGAACACGAAGCAGGATCTTGCTTAGGCTCGAAGCTGGGACAGGAGTCACAGAACAGAATTCTATCTTTTTTGTGTGCGACTCTCGGACTTCGCAGGTGCCAAGGGCCGACCGTTATCGTTCCCAGCTCCATCGCCGAGACTTCTCGATTGAACATATCAGATGGCACTTCTTTCCAACTGTTCTCGCCACCACCAGAGGGAGACCAAAAGATCTGAGCAGGCTGGACTCTGTCATTCGCAATGTCTTGAGGAAGGCAGGTCCACATACTTTGTACCTTCATAATCTATGCAACCCTGGGAGGTCCCGGGTGCATCCCCTCAACACGGCAATGCTGCAAGCAGTCCCAGAAGTGGAGTCCCTTGCCTGGTTGTACCAACAGCATTATCGACGATTTGATTCACTTTTTCCCCTCTCAAGCCGCAAGTCCTGATTAAGATTCGTACTTTGTTGTGACGAAGTTAGTATACTAAACTGACCTACCCGGGCAGGCTGCGAACCTGTCGTTCACCTCTGCCAAGTGTACGATCATAAAGTTTTCTGACCGGTTTAAATGAGAACCCTGTCATATATTCACAAGCGTGTTCAAGCTACTTCCCAATTAGTTACAGTATATCTCATTAAATCGATACTGTGTAATTACGTTCAGTGCGGGCATTTGACTGCGAAATCTACCCTGCGAAGTACGAAGCAGAAGTACGAAGTACGAATTGAAGCATGACGAGACAGACTCGCTAGAACTCTCCTCTTCATTCAGACTTCGCGTTAACTATTAATCATGCTCCGGGCTTGGCTGTGGGGGTCTCTTAATTCAGTGATATATAATGTATCTCTAGAACCAACTTGAAGGTTCTTAAAGACCAGTTAATATCTACAGGGTATCAAAAATTGGTAACGAATCCCGGATCAGCTAAATTGGATCTATATATAGCGTAAACTCATCAGAAGGAATCACGAAGTAAGCAGCACACGACGAAGTACTTCGTACATGGTCACTGACATATGTTCATGAGAATGGAGGTAAGTGTAAATGTACAACCACAGGCATGAATGGAACCTCTTATAGTAAGTATAGGTACCTCGCCATCTCTCCCATGGAAGACCTGAGGGCCTCGGCAATAACATTTGTGGAGGCTGGGCCTTCTTGGAAAGCGGGATACCCAGATGTACGAGGTACTTTTACGCCACACGAGAGTCTACTTCGTAGTGTGCGTCCAAGATATCCAATTTCGTCCTGCTGCTCGTCAGACCTTCTTCGTACATGTGGCACCTAATACCCATGTGATCCATCCGGCATGGACCACCGTGCACTAGATATCCAACGGCGCAAAGTCAAGACTTCGTGATGAAGTTGTAGCATTTGCCTGCCATGCGCAAGCACACTAAATAGTCTATTGCACTAATAATGATGCCTTCATAGTGTAGTGTAGAGAGAGCCTTTAGCCCCACAAAAGTGAGACGGATGGCATGAGAACTTGGGGCTCGATATCCACCACACGTGGAGAGGATTGCGGCGCCCCGTCTCAATGGTAATCCTCGACTGCGTTACTTCGCAGGATTTCTTCTTCGCCGGAAATGGGACAATTGGACACCCTGGACAAGAGCACAGGTAATGCGCTAGCGACCTGAACCTGAACCTGGAACGTTTTGTTATCTCAGCATGTCTTTCCTCATGGGGTACTTAGGTACACTCAACTGCTTGAAATGTGACCTGCTCTCTCGCGACGGATACCCATGCCCTTAAATCGAGTCCAGAATTGCAGTTGCGAAGTCCAGTTAGGACCACAGCCCAGTCCAGGGAGGGGAAAATAAAATAGAATTAAAATAGAGTAAAAATAAAAGGCGACAGCATAAAGCTCTCTTTCTATAGGTCCTGATACGTGCGGCATGAGGAAAATTGGTTACACTCACTCCGCGACGCACTTGACAAATGGTTCTGATAATAAAGAATACTGGAGCTGATGGAGAACACATCCTTCATCCAAGCAAGTCAGATGGTCGACTGAATATGGTGCAGAGAGGGCACTTTCCACGGTCGTGACAACCTGGCGAGTGCCGCCCTCGGAGCCGACTGTATTTCGTACCCTACTTCGTAGTGGAGACACAACGAGACGATCATACAGTGCTAAAATACTGTGGTACCAGGCCTGATTTGGTTGAAAATGAGTACTTTTGCCCTCGTCTGGCATAACAAGCGGAGGAACACGCTCCCATGTACCCAAGTACACCGTATGGTAGCACTTTGTCGCGTCCTTCGCCCTTCGGTCCTCACATTTGCAGGCTTGCAGTGTAGTCCTCCCCATTCCATGTGTCCCATTGTCCCCGCTAAAGTCAGTCTCCATTTTCCCCTCCCCCTTCCCCCGCCTCGCACCATTTATTCCCTCTTCGACAGTCCGTTAGTCTTGGTTGGCCCGAGGCCCACATTAAGAGCATGTCCCCACATTTCACTATCCTCTTTTAATCAGGCAATGGTTCCTCCTTTCTCAACTGAGGATCAAAAACGTGGACGAAAAAGAAAAGAAGCGAAATCATTCCCAAAAAGTATCTGACAGACAACTTCCAAGTTCCAACTATCGAGAGCTTTGTTACACAGCCAAACGAGTCCTTGTTTCTTTCAAGAGGAACTTTGACACCTTGACAGACCTCGAGAGAATCCTCAATCACCCAGAGCCTTCATCGCCCTGCTCAAACAAGGAAGGAGGAAGACCCGAGTGCACCCAGGCAAGAACGACCCAGCTGGGCAACTTCTGTAGGTATCGCCCAATTGCATCTTTTTTTTTTTCTCTTCCCCTTCCCTACATTGCACTAGCACATTGTCTTTCTCAGTCCTCGCCCTCTTCCTCCCTTTTCACTTGCCCAACTCTGCCTCCACCACTCCCCACCTCTCACATCAGCAGAACAGCAGTGCAGCAGTGCAGAGAGAGAGCTCTAAGTCCTTTGCCGCCTAGACCTCATATTCGCTGCTCCTCCCTCTGTGTATCCACTTTTCCATCACACATCAATTGATCCATGCCTATCCTCACACTATGCACTCCTCCTCCTCTGACTGCTATTAGCCACCACACACCACACCACACACATCATACCCACACCCAGCCTACAAGTAGTTAGGTACCTAGGCAATTGTGCATTTGTCTTTTCTTGCACTCCTATTCGTCCCCTCCCCCCCACCTGTTTTTTTTTTTCCTCATGGTATATGGATTGAGCGAGTGCGACTGACCAAAGCTATCTCCCACACCAGCCTCCGTTACAGCCAACGGTGCAATACTTCTGCACCATATCCTGAACTTACCCTCCTGAATTCGCCCACGTCGCGTGTTCTTGGACGGTAAGCCTGTTGTCACACACCCTCCCAAGCAGAAGCAGAAGGTAGGTCAAACTCTCTTTTTCACTGTAAAGGCAACCCCTAAATAGACCCCATCATCATCCATCAAATCAGCCTATCCGCTCATCCTCGCAACGTTTGGCTTGGTGTCCACTCTCCGTTCACACCCCCGATCAAGGACAAGTGCATTCCACAGTCCACCTCCGCATCAACAGTAAACGGAAGGGGGGATAAGATCTAACACAGCAAAATAGAATTTAACCTGAAATTCCTCGCTTCCTTCCGTCGGTCGGCACCAGACTCGATCCAGTCAGCGAGGGACCCAACCAGGTTTCTGCGACAAAAAGGTAATGACGGCCTCTCCGCTCCTCACCAGATCCAGTATAGGTCCATCGGCACCACGCTCAAAACAGCATATCCACCATATCTTTACCTTTTTGGATCTGTATCACCATCTAATTCGATTGAGTACCAAACATAGAATAATCAAAAATGGGCGACATCACCGATCAACACGAACAGACGTCTCCTACCGACGTCGCCGAATCGCATTCGGTAGGAAATGGCAATTCCGCCCCGAATGAGTCTCGCGGCATCAAGCGTCAGCGGGGCAGCGCCGACGACGACGAAGATGAGGATGAGAAGGGAGGACGCGAGCGACGTAAGATTGAGATTAAGTTCATCAGCGATAAGTCGCGTCGCCACATTACCTTCTCGAAGCGAAAGGCCGGTATCATGAAGAAAGTGAGTAGGCAACCCACTCCAGACGCGGCATTCTGGAGCGCACCCTGCTCTGAGAACCTCGCGCATTCTTCGCTTGTCGCGCCCTCAGATCAGGCCACGACGTCTCGGTTTCCAGTCGCTCTGCGAGCTAGGCTAACAAGGTTGGCTTGCGATCTAGGCCTATGAGCTTTCCGTTCTCACCGGCACGCAAGTGCTTCTCCTCGTCGTATCAGAGACCGGTTTGGTGTACACTTTCACGACACCAAAGCTCCAACCCCTTGTCACGAAAGCTGAGGGCAAGAACCTCATCCAGGTACGCATTCTCCTCGTGTCGCGCTAGCAGTTTATCCAGCTGCTGCAAACTTCGTGTCCTTGTCATGTTCCTTCTAAGGCAAAGTACTAACTGATGGCCGATGTTATCTAGGCATGTCTCAATGCCCCCGAGCCGACCCCCGGCAATGAGAACGGTGTCGACGACGCGAATCAGGTCGAGTCCCCCGAAGAGCCCACCGGTCAACATCTTCCTCCGCAACAACAACGACCCGGAATGCCTGGCCATCACTTACCTCCCAACTATATGCCCGCCGTGCCGATTGACCCGATGGCCTATCAAGGTTATGTCCAAAGAGGCGGCCCCCCCGCGCCTTACGGTATGCCCCCCCAGCCAGGCATGCCGCAACATACGGGCCATCAATCGTGATGAACGGCTTTCCCCTTCCGCGACCTCTTCCGTTGCTCGCTGATACCCTGCATTGAAATGCATTCCTGAGACGTGGTAAGGTGGTTGGGAGGCGAAAACCGGACATAATTCCTTAGGGTTCTCTGGCGGTTTGGCGTTGCGAGGTATGGATGTTATGGCCTTGCCCTACCTTCTCGAATATGGACATCCACGCTTTTTTTTCACTTTTTTTCTCTCTCTTTTTTTCCTCCTTGTCTTTCTTTTCTTCACTCGCATTCGGACGAACTACTGCGCCGCCATCGTCTTCTCGAATCATGAGAAGTGGATGCCGACCATGACTGATGCGAAATGTTTGCAATCAGCAGACTACGTCGCCATGTACCTTGGACAGGACGAGAAGAAGGGCAGGTAGTTTTTAGGGGGACAAACGGTTTTGCAATGATGGTTTGCAACGAGGCAATTGCTGTGTGTATTATGGAAGGCTGTGCATGTCAAGCAGGATCCCCGGCCCACGGTAAGGGTATGATGGGAGACAACGGCTTTGATACAGCACATTCTAAGATATTCCCTGTGGACATTCATCCGCTCAGCATGATCCTGTTCTTTTGTTTCCAGCCCTGATTTTCTTTAGAGCAGTTCGCTCAAGTTACCCACCCCCCTTCACATCTCAATTACCAAGTTATCCTAAAGAGGATTGGTCTTTTGTTCCTCTCTTGCCTTTTTTTTTCATTTTTTTTTTCTCTTTTCTTCACTTAGCTTCCTGGTGGCCATGTCATTTTCTTTCCTCCTCATCTTGATCTTAGAGCCGAGAAACAGGATGAGGACAAGATTTTTTGTGGGAAATGGACTTCAGCTGACCCTCTATGAGTCTCAAATGTCCGTCTTGCCTTACATGTAGCAGCGTCACACACCTCCCACTTCACAATACCCCATAACGCTAACCCAAATACGACTACAAGCTCTAATCTACTGACTTTTTCCCGCCATATCATTTTGTGGTGGCTGTGTACTCTCCAACTGCTTCACTTGTTCTTGTTATATTCAGATCCTCAAAACATGCACACAAGAATACAAAACCACCTCTCATTGTCTCCCCGGATCCTAAATCACACCTCGAAATGTGTTTCCTTATTTGGTATTCACTCTCTCTCTCCAAGTTATGATCAGGATCGCGGCGGCGATGTCATTCCTGCCTTCTTTGCCCAGATATGGAGGTGTCATGAAGCATGGATCGTGAGATATGAATTCAATGGCCATGTACAGTAGTGTTTCTATTTCATCCTAGCCCTTCTCCCATTATGTTTTCATGCCCACCGTGTCTTGTATGTACGTGTGTAAGTCATCATCACCACCTCAATACTATGGAACAGCAGCTCGACCTCTCTTGATGAATAAATTGAAGCCTGTGTTATGCCAACGTCCTTCCCACGATAGTCATGCGTCATGCGTAGAATAAGCCGAGTTATGGCCCGCGTGGGAAATTTCACCTGTATAAACATGTTCTCTGAGGACTTTTCATTCCTTTACCAGGTTCTCCTTGACAATAGACGACCTTATATTAACTACAAGACGCTTATCCGCTCCCAGGAAAAAGAGGCATGGCAAAATCCAAGAACGGCAGGGTGCGCTCATCGACCAGAAAATATGCCATGGGGTTTATATTCTTGCGATATCCTTCTTCGGGAGTGCATTATGCTTTACGATGACCGAAGGTGGTGGTGAACCATAACCACACCTATAGAACTATAAAAACTATCCTAGCCCCCAGGTACGGGGAGCATCCCTAGGATATCCAAGTGAAGAAGATACTACTCACACAGCCTCAACTAGCCACTACCAACCAAGACACTGATACCCGCGCGGGAGAGAGGGAGGGGATAGAAAACAAGGAGAAAGATCTGGCAGAATCTCCTCGAACCACAAAACGAGGGCGAGTATCGAGATCACCACGTCTACCGCCTTCAGATGGGCGTGGACCCTATGCCGCGGCACCGTTATACCTCAACAAATTCCCCTATAGAGAGTCCGTTTCCAATCCTCATAAGTAGACTCCCTATTGAGATCGGTCAAGGTGTCTCCAAGACAAGACTTCCTACCTTCAAGAAAGGTGGAAGAGTGGTCAGCCACCACCCCGCTGAATGTGAGAGATCTCGAAACTCCTCTCAATTGACACCATCGAGGTTTCTGGTTTCTTCTATTCCGTCCCTAGGACAAGCTGTTTATCCCTAACCCTTGCCAATCGATCATGCGGCACAAGCAAGAGCCGGAGATATCTGACGACATGGCGTGGGAAGCCAAGCCAAGAAGGCACGCCACCACCGGCCATATGAGCTAAAGGTCGACCGCATCTACCAATTACTTGGGAAAAAAAAAGTGCGAGGCACTGTCTCCGCGGCAAAAGGATGCGTTTGCCATGCCGCATTTTGGGGGGGGGGGGGGTAAGGCCTTCGTGCTAGCAGCTCTGGTCCTTCACACCCTCGTTTTCTAGAAGCAGTCTCTCTGGGAGGCACATTGCTGATATCTTTAGGCAAGGATGGGCCCGGGTGAAGAGCTGACAGGAGCTTGGGGGGGAGGAAATGGGTAAGTATTCTTGGTCCTCGTGATTGTCTCTGTCTATGCCGGGTGTGTCTGGGAGGGGGGCGACTAGATAATTATCAAGTTTGGTTCGAGACAGAAAAAGCCGGCGCATCACTGGAAGTAATGACACATGCAGGGAGGCGGGAGGCGGGATGAGGGCTCAAAAAAAGACCTCGATTCTCACTCAAACCAGGAGCGCAGCAAAAGGCTAGATAGTATGGCGTTTTCTAGACAGAAAGATCCAGCGCGGCATTAGAGACGAAAAAGCCACTCGGTTCCCAAACTTTTCCTCAAGCGAAGGAACATCGAATAATTCACCAATCGACCCGAATGAGAACCCACGTAATTCTTCTAGAAGCCACTGCCCCATCTCCATGATCCTCCACGTTATGCCTCTAGCCTGAAGTCGTCACAGGCTGGCCACATGAGGAGGCTTCCTTCTTGGGGGTTAGCGGATCCGCCCCCTTTGGTCGTCGCCTAAATGGCGGATCGACAGAGCCTCAATTCCATGCCCGTCGACCCATGCATGGCCCCAGATCCAACATTTCGGGTCGGGAAAGGCGTCGGCCGCTAAGCGGGAAGGAGGAGGCATGGATGGATGTTAAGCGTGCGGTATTGGTATGGAGATTGGATCTAGGTATATTGTAGCAAAGCGGTAGCAAAGGGGGTGCACACACTCTCTCTTTCTGTTCGTGGCGTTGACTCCAAAGCCACCCTCCAGCAGCCGGTTAAAATAGGTCTGCATTTGATACAGGGCTAGCATGAAGGAGGATTTGAGCAAGTCATATTCTCTGCATTCCAGCCTAATAATCCCGAAAGAGGCAAAAGGCAAAAGACAAGATAAGGTTCTTGCAGGAATTCCTCGCTTCAGAAGGGCGAGTCAACTCTATTGGCTCTCCCCTCGCCTTATTCAGTAGCACATTTGATCGCTCTCTATTACCTCGTAGTCAACCACCGAAGCTTGGCCCTTCACCTCAAAGTGTTCCATATCCATGAGAATTGAATCAGGAAGCTCCAATTGAACGACCCGAATTGAAGTCAAAGCGACCAGTTGATTATCTAAGCCCAATGGAACCCTGTTCCCGGTTTGAGCTTGGTTTCGTTGACCAACATGCGCTAACTGCGCGTATTTGAGCAGGTTTTCGGGGCTGGTGGATGTACCGGTACATCATGACACCATGAACCAAAACTGGTCTTTGGGAAGCAGAGCTGGACAGGATCAAATGGCAGGAGCACCTCACAAGAGGGAGATGAGAGGGGGATAGAGAGACGAGAGAAGGAAGGAGCAGGTGAAGAGGAGCAGATGAGCAGAGGAGACATAGCAGTCACTCAAATTGAAGGAAAATACTACATTTGCTATTCATAAAAAAACAATGAAACAAGACCATTCGAGAGGCTCTGCTCGCAATCCCAATCCAAGAAACGCCGTTGCCTGTAGGATTCCGAATCTTCCAGCTTCCAGTCCAAGCCGATGTCCTCCTTCGTACCTGGCCATACCAGTATAGGCCGGAAAAAAAGGAAAAGGAAATGAAAAAGAAAGGCCCAAAGAGACGCAAAGAAAACAAAGTTGCCAAAATCACGTCTATCTATGAGAATGCATAATGCATCATCGCAACGGGAAGAGACGAGGGCATCCTCCCAGAATCTCCTCAGTGCTCGGACGAGGGAGTATATCTGCCAACGGCCAAACTACCGATAAAGACGCCGCCGAGAACAGAGAGGAAGTAGCCAACATTCATAGACATGACAGCAAGCATACTAGAGAATTCGATCCGTTAGCCAGAGTCCCCAGGATGTTCTCAGAGCCACTCTACAGTCCCGGCCAGTAGAACGGACAGTGTCGCAACTCACAGAAGATAACCAACACCAGCAATAACGACATCCATCAGCGCTCGCAAAGGATCAACAGTAAACCTCCACGGCCGAGCATTGCCAACCCTCGACCTGGAAACAACCCTGACGTTCTCCTCTACACCATTGGCAGACAGAACCATATCCTTTGCCGTGGGATCGTGGACGAGCTGCTCGCTAAACGACTGCTTGCCGGCGACGATGATATACCGTCGCGCCATCTCCGCGTCCATCCACCTCTGCTCCATGATGGCCTTGGCGGCTAAAAGACCTCGGAAGATAGCGGCGAAGCAGATGAGGAAGATGCATGTGCCCGCATAGGTTCCCGCTGACGTCGGAGTCCACGCGTTACTGTAGAGAGGGGTGTCCATGCTGCTGAAGAAGATGGACATCATGCTGTGCCCCGATTCCGTCGAGGAACCGTGAGATGAATGGTCCATGTCCATGACGCTGGCGGCGGCGTCTGTTACACCGGTAGTGCTGTGGGAATGGTCAGCGGCGTCGTGTCTTCTCTCCATTTCGAACCGGCGTCGGAGCGATGCAGGGCTGAAGAGATAACTTTCTCAAAAAGTTCGAGTTGGAGTGGGAAAAAGAGGAGTCGAGAATCAGGGACAACCTCAGGGACGTGGAGATCTCAGATCTCGAATCACAGTCAAAGGGAATAATGGAATTGAAATGAGGACGGAAAAAAGGTAAACTCGCAAAAGAAAAAAAGGCTCAAGTTACTCCAACAATCAATTTCGAGGAACCGTACCTGCGGAACAATAAAAATCCAGAACTTCCACGATATCCCTTCCTTCCGGCCACCGCTCACGAACGAGGGAGCCGCGATATCGATATTTGAATGCCTCCGGTGAGCAGGTTTTCTCCCTCTCTCGAGCAAGTTATCTTGTTTCCGTCTCGGATGCAGCCCTGTGGGCGTAATCGTCGCAGATCTCCAACTCTTAAAAGTATTACCGAAACAATCGAATACCGGGATTAATGGCCAGAAAAGTATGGGCGGATCGGGAAAAAGGCCTGATGGATCAATGCAAAGACGTTGATGGGGACGATCGATTCTTTTTAAAACACATTCCCTATTGTCGCTGCCCGCAGAGATAACCCGCAGACTATAGACGAAGGAGGAAGTGCCTACACTAGAGCGGCGGGGTGGTGCGGCATCGCGAGCGGAGGTACCTTGGTGAGCAAGTATTGCTAACTGATTCTGGCTAGTCAAGGTGGCATGTCTGTTAGCTACTACCATTGCCGTGGGTTTCCCGTCCCCCCTTGATCGTGGGAGAGGCGACGCTGATTCGTCCACGACAACATCCTTGAACGAGCACATTTCCTCGCGGTACTGGTACTTTCGGCGCCCCTGCCATGATGAGCATTTTAAACTCTTGTCCTCACCACCTGGATGGATTCAGGAATCCTCTCGGAGCGGGAGGTTTCCGAATTTATCCTCGATCGGAATGCATGTAAAGTGTTTCTTTTCTTAGGAACGGATGATACTGCATGCACGATAGATAAGCTTGGAGGTTGCTCAAGGGGCTGGGACAACCTGTGCGTCGGGCTGGTCCGATTGCGATGGGATATTGATGGTGTATGAGTCGCCAAGACATTCGATACACTGCTTGCATCAGGGAGAAGAAGCAGGCCTCGATCCTGGATCCCACATAATCTCTGCGAAAATGAAGGTGCAAATACAGTGAGGACGGACCGCAAAGAGGTAGGCTGCTAAGTGTGGCTGGCGCCTCGCACGCACTTTTTTTTTCCGTCTCTGGAGATCCCGAGCTGACAGAAACGAGATACAAGCCTCATTACAGTCAGGAATCTTCACCGCAGCGTCTATCTTCAATCAGCCGTGCCGCCGTCAGTAACTGAGATTAATGTTTTCCTTCCATTTTGGCCCGTTGGCTTGGGGGGAGCTTACTCCTTCTAGAACCTGTAACCCCAGCCACTTCGATCCAGCCAAAGACAGCAACATCATACCCCGAAAAGTTGCGCCGGATCTCGGTCTTATAAACCTTGATACACTTCTTGCGCGGTCTGATCATGACTGTCAGCAGTGTCCCACAATGCTAAGGAGTGATTAACATACTAATCATGTTCACGACACAACAGTTCAAGATGGCCGTGGAAAGCGTATGGCTCATCCAAAGACAGCATCTGGCCCTAGTTATCATTGAATGTCGATGGGCGTCGTAACTAGTATCCCTTGAAATCGCGGGCACTTTGTTAGTTCTGGAATCCTAAACTAACCTCATTCGCTGGGCCGCCGAGATCTCCTCAGAACAGGTTCGACATTGCATGGGAGACTCACTTCAAGCAAGCAGACAGTCCCATTCTGTTACCCTATTTCTCTGCCGACCCATTGGTATTATTGAATGGATATTAATTGGGAGTGCCGGGATGTGACCTGGTGTATATTATGGGCACACCACACAAGACCCCTGCAGGTATCCTGATTCGGTAATTCAGAAAATCCGAAGCGTCTTAACTCGACGTCAAATGAACCTGCAATGGACTCTTGATCTCGCGAAATCCCCTTTCTTTTGGCCCCCGTTCATCTCACCTAGGGATCTATTTCTGTCGAAAAAAACGGACTAAACCTGCACGGAGGTGTGTATTATTGACTGCGCGGCTCTTTACAGGAGTATTGCATCCAACGGGAACATTTTATCGACGTCCATATTGGCCAATTCGGAAAGAAATATTGATTATGAGGCGTCGCTCACTTCCCCTTTGGTGAGAGCTGAGGAGAGGGGCGTGTATTGGCAATGGAGTCGGCCGTCCTGTCTGATTGTTGTGGTCGCACACACCTGAGCATCAGCATTGGGTGGTCAACGCAGTTCAGAGATGACTGATGGATATTGACGATTTCGTCAACTAGGGCGGGAATACTGAGTAAAATACTCGATTGAAAAGGGGGGATATTCCTTTCGGCGTATCTCGTATCTCAGGCCAGCTTCTATCTCGGAAAACGATGGTCAGTGGGTACGGTCTGCATACACACCCCTTTGTCTTAGACAAAGGCCAAGTTTGCTGCCATGTTGACGGACCAACGATATTCTCTTCCTCGAAGGTAAACGGGCATGCATCCCAAAGGAGAGTCAGTTACATAGGGCCAGGCCAATGCGGCACACGCTCTCAGCGGCGAAGCCTCCACCAACATGCAGTCAGTGTTGGTTACGAGCGCACACCCTCTTCGCATCATTCCGGACTAGTTGCTTCTCTTCCTCACCCCCCAAATCTCGGCCCCGCTGGCAACAGAACGGTGATTATGGACAGTCCAGTCCCATAACGAGGGAAGAGGTCATTGTGGCTAGAATACTTACTTTGTACGAAGTATGTGTGAAGGAAAGAAACATTAAAAAAAAAGCAAGAACGCTCGTTGTCCAGATTGTGGAGAGCTCTTGGGTTACACATGGAATACCCTCCGGAGAGATTGAGAAGGTGGTATTCACCTTTCCCGATCCCTCTTGCTTTCTCTGCGGGTGTAGGAAGACATCAGCGACGAGATTGGAAATTTATGTTCCTGTAACACTCGGTTGTTCCGCCCTCTCGAATTTGGGATTCTCCCGCCGAAAGAGAAGTAGGGGCGGGAAGATGGTGATCAGGAACCTCCCGTTTCCAAAGGCGTAAAGGGACGAACATGTTCGTTCGTTAATGGCGACATCCACGGGCTGCCCCGTCACGGATGCTAATGGCACCGCCGAAAAGACCGTCTAGCAAGTCCCCGATGATATCGTCTGGTGGCTTTTCGCACACACACCCCGCCCCCCTTTAACCCAGCTGGAATCATCTTTCTCGGCGGTAATCATGGAGCCATCACTAGTTTGACCCCAAGGACGACACCAACTGCCTTCGACAAGCTGAGGTGTCCTCCCCTTACCCTCTGCTCTTCATCATCCTTCCTGTATTTCCAATTGGCGGACCGAGAATGCGCCGTCTTGTCTCTCCTCTTCCCAAACGACCTCCCTTTGTGAAGCAAAATTACGAACAAAAAGCAACCGAGGGGGAAACGGCCTCCAATCGAAAACCGCATCCGACAAAGACGGATGTGACTGGTGAATTTTAAATGGATGCAAACAGGGAGGGGTGCGCGAGCAGACATCGTGGTGGTCGAACGGCGGCTTGGTCCAGCCCCAAGAGGCCCCCTTTCATCCCGTTTTGGGAGAGCCACAACCGGGTATGGCGTCTGTCTCCCCCTCCTGGTCCATCGACACGCAAAAGCCTCATTCCCCTCCCCCCTTTTTCCCCGGGGGAACAAACAGAGACCCCGACGCCCACTCGCTCACGATCGAGAACTTTCCCCACCATGTTGGCTGGTCTTGACTGTCCAACGCCCGAGACAAACTCCGCCCGCATACATTGTTCACACCCCACTACTGGAAGAAAGGTGTGATGCAAATTGTTCTGTTTGCTTTACCGGGAAGTGAATGTTGGAGGGGGAGGAAGAGACCCCTGCGTCAATCTGTCTTTCCCTGGGGACATAACAATGGAAAACCTTTCCTGATGCTGAATGGCTTTTTTGTCATACTTCGTATTTTCCGCTTTCTATTCTCTACCATAGACATGTCCGCCACGTCGAGTCTTCCCCCTCCCTCTTGACCCAGCTGCGTTGCAACAGCATTATGACTTGTCTTCTTTTTTTCGGGTGGGGGGTATATCTAAAGAGAAAACAAAAACAAAGTTAACTGAAGAGATGAACTATTTTGTCGTCTCTGTCGATCCCTTGCTCCCCTCCCACTCCCCTCCACGCGACCATCTACACTAACTTCTCAAAAAGTAAATGATGCCACGACTCATCTGATAACAGCACAATCTAAGTAAGCACTTTACAGTTTCCAGGCATTCCGGCCATGCCAATCGCGTCCTCTAGAACACAGAAACACAAGATAACTGCAACATGGAAAAAAAGAGAAATGTGGGAAAATTATCCCCCGATCCCATCTTAGAGACACCAAGAAGAAAAAGAGAAACGTCGCCTCCAATTCTAACCCGGAAGTGGCGTCCCTAGTTCTCCCTCTTCCTCAACGGCAAACGGGGAAACGTTTAGAAGAACAAATCCCCCCCCAAGCGCCTTTTCGATTTAGGGGTGTGGTGGTTTTGAAACAGCTGCAAGCCTTCTTCGTGGAGAAAGCCACTTCTATGACGCCTCCCAGTGGAAGCTAGCACTTGAGCCCCCCGAGGACAAAGTCTCCCTCGCCACTGGCGTTTCGCTTTGGTTCTTTCCCGTCCGCCCCCCTTGTACAAGCACGCTAGCTGTATCGTAGACTTTTTTTCTTCAGGCGTGCAAGATCCATCATCACTGCCACTAACCTAGGGCTCTTCGCCACTGTGAAAAAGGTCACGGCGCCGCTGGAAGACCGATGAGCGCGGGAGGAAGGAAAAGCCTGGCCGAATCATGGTTCCGGCGACCTCCCGTTTGCCCTCCCTCCCCCTCCCCCCCCAGCGTCACATCATTCTACACCGTGCTTAGAGCGAGGATGGATGGATATAGCGTGTAGCAAAAAAGTTGCCGGACCCCTTCGTAGGGTCACGCTATTCTTTCCCATCATACCATGGCGACCACCCACAAGTCACGCACATGGGAAGGGGGAATCGGTGTGTAGTAATATTAAGTTCTCTGGGTTAGAGTCAGAACATCCAAAGCTGCGACGAACTAGCTAGTTTCTCGAGCTAAACGCCACCTCTCCACTGCCCCTCCCATGTAAATTCCTGGCCGTGGCGGTAGCTCAAAGCAAGTTCAAGAGCTCAAATCGATAGTCTAAAACGCTCGATGGTCGACATGAACCGTTACGGCCGGAGATGGACTCAGGAAGCTGAGTGCATTTGCGTGGTGCTGGCCATGTTTGTTGAAGACTCGAGGTTGAGTAGATATTAAGAAACAAAGACTAAGAAAAGAATAACTCCGAGATCCAGGATCCTGCTCCAGCTCCCATAACCCGTCCGTTGAACCCATCCAGCCATGCAGAGAAAATACAAGGGAGAAGATAAGAACCCATGCCTCTAAAAATAAAAGCCCATTCCTTGCAAGTACGTAGTCCCTAGATTTTTTCTCCCTTTCGTGCGATATCCTGTAGACGCCGGTGATGGTATTCCAGAACCATCCCGTGTTTTTTGTTTCCCGTTATAGCCGTGCCCATGGCCCCTAATCCGTCCATTCCTATTCCATGCCATTTACCCATATGCCCTCCCCCCTAAAAAAAGAAAAAAAAAAAAAAAAAAAAAAAAAAAAACGAAAAGGTTGAACACTACAATAGCGGATGAAAAAGTGATTGTGGTAGTCCGAGAGAACGTATCAAAACGCCGGAACCAAAGGTATACTCCAGCAAATGCCTTGTTGATCAAAGTTGCTCCATCAATGCATAGGTGAAGGAAAGAGAATCCGTAGGATCGCTCATCGTCTAACCCCCATATCTCGCGGGTTCTCGAGTTTTATGTTAGGATCGTTGCCCTGAGGTCTTCCTAGAGCAGGGTCTGTTCTGTCTTGGGCCGAGTTCGACCTGTTCGCGTCTTGCTTGTTGCTTGAATCCGCATCGCAGCCTTTGACAAGCCGGTGCCTCTGTAGAGTTGTTAGCATACGACCATACGTGTGCTAAGCGTGATTGGCCCTCCCGGTCCTGCCAATGTTTGCATCTTTAGAGCGGCCCACTACCCCGAAGTTGGACCTACGCACACAACTCTCCAATTTGACGTACCTTTAAAGCGTCCTTTCGCGAAAAAGACTTGTCGCATGATGTACATGGGAATGGCTTAACTGCTAGATGGATCCTCTTGTGCCGCTTGAGATCGTGATTTCGGTTGAACGATTGTGTACACTGATCGCATCTGAACGGCCGCTCCTGATGTGCCTGATGACCACCCTGGACATGGAGACGCTGCGTCATTTGGCCGTAACCGGGATGATGAACATTCACCCCAGCAACCAAAGACATCTGGCCCCCAGGGTTCCCTATATTGGACATGATGGGGCCTCCCATGTGCGACATATGTGAGTATTGAGGAGGGGGGTAGCCTCGATATGGCTGTGGTGGTGCCATTCCTGTTGGAGGGACCATGGAGGACAGCGGTCGCGGTGTGGTACTCGACGTTGTTGCTGGGTTATGTGGGTTGGATGGAGTTTGCGTGGGAGGGGGGTATGACTGGTGGAAAGCTGATGTTGTGTGCGAGCTAGACACAGGCGTGTAGTAGTTCTGGCTGGGGGACGCTCGCGAATACGGATCCGCCGGGACTGGCGACGTTGAAGGTGGTGGTTGATGGCTCGCGGAACTCTGAGAGTTCAAAATTGCGCTCGGAGGAGGCGGCGCTTGCGATGGAAGACTCGAGGTAGCGGGGCCTGCTGGACCCGAGACTGGCGCAGCTCCGTGACTAACAGGTCCTGATGCACCCGTCCCTTGGCTGATTCCCAAACCCCCACCAGCTGCAAGACCGCTTCCACTACCGGCACTAGGTCCTCCTGACATCTGGGATTGGTACGGCTGGTGGTGGCTCTGATCGTACGTGGGAGGTGGAAGGCCCTCTCCGCCAGTAGCGGGAGACTGGGGATTCCGAGAGCCGTAGGGAAGAGAAGGCGATTGCCCGTAGACGCCTCGGCTTCCGTACCCCGTCTGCGTTAATGGCTGACCCTGTTGATTCGTAGAGCTGAAAGTGTAAGGGCTGGTTCCGCTTCCTGGAGTCGGCCAGGAGCCGTGAGTGTGACTGTAGTATCCCGACAAGCCGGCATTTGCGCCGGATCCTTGAGAGCTCCCGGTATTAGTGCTCGAGAGAGGACTGAGGTCGCTTGTCACCCCTATTGGTGGTGTCAGAATGCTGTTGGAAGGGGCAGGATGCGAAAAAGACGAGGGTAACGATAACGCTGCAGGCAAAGGCAAAGGTTTTGGCATACTGGGAATCTCTCCAGGAGAGGGTAGTTGAAACTGCGGCAGGGTGGTGGCCGCCTGACGCCGGGACGAGAAGCTCGCAGTATCCATGGTCGTTGACATCTTTCGCCCGTAGTCCGATCCGGCTCGCGATTAGTGTCCCTCGTCGAGGGTATATTCCCGAGTGCGTACACACACGCACAAACCTTGTAGATGCGGTAGTCCTCCAAATGGTGCGGTCTGCGAGATCCAAGGTGGATTAGAGTCCAATGGAGAGGCAACGACAGAGATGGTGTCGCGTCGTCGTCGATCCTATGGGCTTGAAATGGACGCGATACGCGAGTCGATTGAGGTTGTCGAGGAGAAGCAGCCCACGACAACGCTACTTATGTCTCTGGCCCCTCCAGTGAGTGCCTCTCTCCAGCCTCTGGGAGATTTTGCTTCAGGCTTGCGAGAGTTAGCTATTTCAGACAGAAATGTCAGCCGGTAAGGTGCGAGTGTGCCACATCTAAAAGAAAAATGTAGGAAAGATCAAGGCACGTATACGAGATATGGGTTGGATGGGGGAAGAGAGAGTGAGTGTGCATGTACGAAGTATGTATGGAGAACGTGGATATAGATTGTACATATAGTGGACTGCCCCTAGGAGGAGAAACGGGGGGTTCCAAGGGTCTGGTCCACAAGGTGTGTGACGTTCCGCGTGTACCAGAGGCTAGACAAGGGACCAACTCTGTCCGGCCTGAAGTATAATAGCTGAAGGCTGCTAGTACTACTAGTCCTAGCTGCAACTCTTTCCATGGAGTACGTGAGCATGTAGCGTAGTGTACAGGCTGCACCGTGCAATCCAAGCCGGGGTAAGCCCCTGTCGAGCTCCTAGCTTTGTCAAAAAGGAAGACACAAGCAAGCCATCCTTGGCCGACGGATGGGCACGCCGCAATCTGGGACATGGAGAGAAAGGCTCCCCAGGAAGATGCCCCAATCCCGTCAATACGTCACGAAAGGGAGAGTCGGGCGAGGTCAGCCTGGTTAAAACCGCAGGAGGACACAAGCAAAAAGTCGAGGGTTTCTGCATTCGAGGCGGACGTGATGGCAAGACACCTGTTCTGCCCCAAAGTACCAACCCAGTACAAGACAGAAGATTATAGGACTGAACTTCAGTCAATTTTGTCCAACTCCTGTACAAGACAGTAGCGCGGTCTGTTAGTGTACATCCGAAGTAGTATACCCTCCAACAGCGTAAAGACTTTTAACGGGACGGGATTGGAGGGATGGGGGACCGGGGGGCTGAGAATCGGCGACGGTCGGGCAAGGGTGCACCCTTGTCTATGAGGGCTCCAGGTCGGGATGGGCTGCGAGGTGGCTTTGAGTTTAATGACAAACCCCCAGGGGTACAGGGTATAGGGAGGGTGTGCGGAGGGACCACAATGGGCTGTGGGTAGACTGGGGGTGGAATGGATCGAACTTTGGACATTATGGTACTAGCTCGTGTCTTCATTGTAGCCCCCAGCGCGCCCCAGAGCTAACTCGTCTCTCCTCTGTACAAGCAGCGCAGGATATGTACAATCCGAGTCTTTGAGTTTCGTCATTACGGCGGAAGGGGCGTAACTTGCTAAACCCCCAGCTGGGTGTCTAGCTGAATATTGGTGTCAGTGAAGGTGCATGGGGATGGGACAGAAGCAGGGCTAAATCTCGTGTTGACGACGTTCCCAGATTGGGGTGTGTGAGAGTAGATTTCAAAGGGCTCCATGCCAGGCTACCTACTCAGTAGATGTGAGCAGTAGACCGTGCTTCCTGTCTCGCTCATCACACCAACGACAGAGTCACGTCAGCCAGTTTCCCCGTCGAGAAAACCAACAACATGTGTTATGGGAGGCAATGTCTCCAGGGCAATCTTAAAATGGCATCAATTGGTATCGTGTGTTTTGTACATTTCGGAAATATAGAAAAAAACAGAGAGTGAGTGTGTGGCTCCGTGGATGTGTGAGCACTTGCTCCGCCTGTGACCCAGTCTGGTCAACAAAAGGAGTCGTATTTTTGACTGCGTAATTGGGGTGGGCAGGGAGAAGGATCAGGGACGCAGGCTCTCACATAACAATTTTTCTCTTTTTCTTTTTTTTCTTTTTCCCCCTTCCAAGTCTCAACGGCTCAACCGGAATCTCGAACCAGAGCCTGGATTTCTAACTCTTGAAATCGAAGCCTGGCTCACTGGGAGTGGGCTTCAAGACAGTGACCGACATGACATGGGCACTCATCACTCACTCAATTGATATCTCTTCTTGGGTAATTGAAGGGTGTGCAGGCAGCACGGATTTGTTCTCAATGCGCTGAGATTCCGAGCAAGCGTCTACCACAATGGATGTTAGGGCAGTTCCGTTCCGTCAGATGGGCATCAGACGCTTGGCATGCTTACCATCTCCAGCAATCTGTGTGTGGGTGCATTGGTGTGGGATTGGTAAAATTCTAAACCAGAGTAGCCTTGAGTTTTGGACCCAAGCGCGAACCTTTCTCGAATTTCGCCAGTGACCACGACCAAAAAACAGTTTCCGCAAGACGGGTTGCAACATCATGTCAATATCCCGCTCCGGCTCTGCCACCACGTCTGAGATGGGAGACCTTTGGGACCTTCCTGGAAGAGTTGGTAAGTCTGCTTGTCCTTCGCACTGTACGAAGTAGGGCAGGGCAGGAGCCAAGTGAGCCAGGTAGTGTAAGCCAAGTACTTCATAACCCCATGCTCTTTCCGCCTGGAGTTCTGGACGGGGATGTACCAAGTATACAGTCCAGGCTCCCCTCGCCTTCCAACTCCGAATTTCATAGGTAGGTAGCCCGGAACCTACATCAATACATACGAAGTACTCGCAGCACATGTGCAGTGTAGTGTACTGGCTTGAGCACTTTCTAGCTCCCTACTAGTGTACTTCGGACGAAGTAGGCTCTTTCTGGCGCTAGCAGCACAATGCTCCTACCTCTTGTATTCGCCTCTTGCGGCTTCAACAGAAGGCTAGACACATTTCGGGCAATTGGATTGATCAATCTTTCTTCAATGTTACTATTTCACCTATCGAACTTTCCTCAAAGCATGAGCCAGGCTCGAGCACTCAGCGAGCCTAGAACCTCTCTCCTGAGAGGGTACATGGCATGGATTAGCTTCACTTTCTTCTTTCGCAAGAGGATCTCTCAATCTTCATGGTTTCCTGCAAATTTGTTCAGTCCAAACCTCAAGAGCCTGGACCCCCACCCCTAGCTCTTAACGACCAGGCAGCCAGTCAGGCAGGCTATTCCGCGAAGAGGGGGGGTGTGGGCGGAAGAGGTCCTTACGAAGTGCTTTGCACTAGCCAGCGGAACATTGATGGTACTTCGGTGAAGAAGTAGTGCTACCTGCAAATAGTGGGTAGATCCAGTGGGTTGGGGTAGTGTAGAGTGATGCCACAGCCGAGTCCTCCAGGTCTCTTTTTTGAATGGCAAAAAAAACAAAGTTCAATCTATCTTGAACCAAGCCGCTGATAAGTGGCAAGATGGACTTCGCTTACTGAGAAGTTCGTTTCCGGGCTCTTACTGCACGTGGGTGAAGAGCGCCGAGACCCTAGTTGAAGCCTTGGTGCTATCTGCTAAGGGTCTAGTGCCTTGATCTCGGGGCTCGATGGTTGATCAAATTGCCTTTGAAGTGAGGGATGGTCGAAAGAAACATATCTGACATTAATTGATGAATATTGACATTGACGCCCATCATCTTGAGACCAGGTTTATTGTAGGGTACCCCAGTGGGAAGTACCCGGCTACGACGATGTTACAGAACACCATGACTGTATTCTTAAAGTATCCCCTAGAAGTACATTTGATGTATGCTTCATCCATGTAGCTCATCACCCGTCATTCAATACCATGGAAGCCAGTATCCGCTCTTTCAAGGAAGGAGACTCGTGCAAGCCCTGGGCGTGGGAGAGTCACCCAGTTTCGTTGGGCTGCAGCTCAGTGATGACATTTTGGGATGAGGGCGTCAGGGGTAGGCGAGGATTAATTGAACATCAATATTGCTTCGGAGATGCTCTTCGGATCTGATATACATACATCCAAGCAGGGCACTTCCTTTCAAGGCATAGCTTAAACCAGTTGAATCTCTTGAGGCCAATTAGAGCGAGGCAGGCTTTGGGGACCTCAACTCGAACCACCTCTTCCTTTCGCTGGACACAGACAACTTCTGGAGAGGAGAGAGCAGGAACGCCCCAAGATATCTCAATCGGTGCAATAATTACCCCTTTTTCAGCTCCGTCCTTCGTACTCCATTTCAAGAGTCCGATCTCGAGTGGTAGTCTCGCCCTTCCCTCAAACCTCGAAACAAGGTGTGTGGTTCTGGATTCGGATTAGCGTCTCATTCACCCACCGTTCTTGAGCCGGGATCTTCGTCCAATGATTGGCCACCCCTGCAAATGATCTGCTAGGACCACTGCGTCGCCTGAAGGACGAAGCAAAACACAATAATGGCACAGAAGGTGGTATGTGCAAGCCAATAAATCCGATGTATCGGCGTACCTGTTGCTGAATGACAACTTTTTTCAAGACATCAATGAGAGCTGGTTCCCCCTATTTGCCTCATCCACCAGGGCTGATAATCCCTCATCCGTATTTCGCAACTCGGAATCGGAGAAGCCGTCTGGGGGGAGCATGGAGCCTGGCGAAGACAAAAAGAAAAAAAAAAACGCCATACGGAGACAGCCGAGATGGCGAACATTTGGGCACACACCCAGTCCCCCTTATCATCGAAAGAATCGAAATCTCCAGGTGGAGGGACAAGGCACAAGGCGCCACGCGCCAAACCCTCGATTATCCTTCCCACCGACCAGGGTTGATCTTCTCAAGAGGTCCATTTCACAAATAGCCTTCACTTAGTCATGTACAGTTCGGGACTGCTTGTACTCCGTACACTGCACACAAATGTCAAAGTACCCTTCGAAAAATGCAGGACCAGCCAGGGTAGCCATCCCACCCCCGGCTCCCTGCCCAGCTATCATCAACGCCAACGGCAGCCCGGCTTGTTATGTCTTCAACAGCTCCCTCTCTTTTGCTCTTTGGCACGTCGCATTGACTTGACGCCAGGCTGATCGAAAGGTCACAGGAGCCAGAGACTGGATGGCAAAGGGGCGAGATCTGGGGTAGGTCACTGCAACACTCCAGGCATAGGATGGCTTGATTAGCGTCCGTCCGCCACCCAGGGGATGGTGCCTTTACCCCCCTCCCCCCTTCTTGTATGCAGAGAAAGTAAGTACAAAGCACAAAGTACCGGCGATCATCAGCGGAAATATCAGACACGACATGATGTTCGAAGTACGCGCAATGGCGGTTGGTTCTCTTGGTCCAAACCTTTTTTTTTTTCCTAAATTTGTGACCATCTCCATCAGGTTTACTCCATGGTAGTTTTGTCGAAAAACGAAGATTGCATGTGGTTATTGCCATCCCAAGATCAGTCAGGGCTCGGCTTTGATTTGATGTCAATACCCGGGGTAGTATTATGGGTAGTGTCGCAAGGGTACCCAGGTACATTTTTTGTCCAAACGGAATGCTTGGCCGTGGGACCCCAGCTGAAAGGCTTCACAACTTAGAGTCTTCAAATCTTCGAAGTCGTGCTTCGTACTTCCGATGTAGGTGTCGAGAGTATTCGAGATTTGATATAACCTTGTGTGTCCTGACCGACGGCCGCAGACACCATGCTATTGTTTCGGCTGTTACCCAAACTTCTATTCGA
>JUDQ01000044.1:117484-148750 GCA_000812075.1 Scedosporium aurantiacum
CTCGGAACGGGCTGAAGCAGGTCATAGCATTGCACTAATAGCCATACATCATTGATTCCCAATCCCGAGGTTGTACATCAGTTCCGCAAGCGGACCACGGGTGATTCCCCATGGCGGATTTCTCCTACTTGTACTTGTACACGACATTGCCTGTTCATCCAACCATCACCAAACGTGATTGATCATAACGTGGACATCCTGCCAAGGCTCGACGTTGAATACCATCTCATGTGGTCATTTCTGCACAGCTCTGTCATGTATCGGTATAATACATAATAATATACTTGGTAGTGTGCTTGACTTTTTAGGAGGGCATCCACTTCGATACAACCCCACGGGTGAGTACTGGTATTTCACGCACTCCAAGCTATATCGCGGATACGACACCAGGGAAGGAAAGTGACAAAATCGCGAGTCTTTCCAACACGGGCCCGAATCTCGATGCAACGATACAGGCGATCGGAAGCCTCGATGGGGATATCGCAGGCAATTTGCGCCTCGGGCTGCATTGTTTGCATCATGGGCGCCAAGGGCGTCGATCATGGCTTTTGAGCTGATTCCTCCATCATCAGCTGTTGAGCGCGGCACACCCCTGCTAGCGCAGGACTGGCAGAGAAATCCTCATTCCCAAGGATGTCATCCAAGACAGACAGCCTTGTCCTTTGAAGAGAAATAACAATATATCCCATCTGTTCAAAACAATGACCCAATACCTCAACCGAATTTGGCCAGATTTGCCAGGTCTTTCCCCCTCGTCCCCGAATCTTGTACGAAGTCTTCTTCCCCGGTTTTGGCTGCAAGTCAAGTCCTGCCTGTACCTGCAGTGCAGAAGTCTCTGGAAGACCAGGACCAGGGTCCGGAGTCTAAATCGGTTTCCGTGATTGATTGGAGAAGTTGTGATGGAAACTGCGTCATACAAGGGCTCCGAATGGCCGCCCCAACGGCGACGACGCCAGGAAGATTAAATTAATATTCCATGTACGAAGTAGGTGGGGGATAATTTCAGAAAAGGAAAGGGAAAATGGGCGAGCTGCACTATCGTCCCAGATCAGTCCTCATCTCATGATTTCTTGATCCTTTGGACGGGCGTGCTTTCATATGGACCACTTGACGGCCCCCGGATGGTGGGAGGGAAACGAAGGGAACGATGCCATCCCCAGATTGTCAATCAATGGATAGATTAACAACTGTAGATATTGGTCGATGGTGGCCACCCGCATCCTTGGGTTGACACGAAGCAGTCCTCCCCATCTTTGGACGTGCCGCTCCGACGACAGATTAAGACGTATCACGCCCCTCTCAGGATTTCTCATGCCTATCCCGTACATCTGGCCCTCAGATTCCCGCAGGACCGAGAGTTGCTGGTGTGTGTGAACCCGACCGTGGACTCTACCAATGACCAAAAATAAGCAAATGCCAAATATAATTAATCAACGGGTTTAGTGGAGCTCGAGAATGGCTCATTTTGACAAGAGCTTGAGAAGCCTCTACAAAGTAACTGGGAATTTTGATGAGGCCTTAATACTATGAGTACTTGGACACTAGTAGGCGGGAGATCAGCATCTCTTGGTGGGCATGGTTGTGATTTCTACTTCGTAGGTCCCATTAATAGATTACCACTAAAGACAAGGGAGAGAACAAAATTATTCTGAGGATAATGAGACATGGCCAAGAAAACTAGACCGATCTATTTCCGCCCTCAAGTCATAATTATCATATTTGATATTTCTCAATCGTGGCCTCCCCCTTGATCTCGTGAAGGTCCAAGAGGAGTCACGAGTTTGTGTAACCATACCGGCGAACTGTTCTTCAAACAGGTATTCTGGTACTCCATGCTGTTGTACATATTATGTATTGACTGAGGCTTCTCACTTAGCAACAAGATGCACGAAGTACTTCGTAATTTGCAGTTCGTTGCTTTTCGAGCTTAGGAACGGCTGTTCAAAAACGAGTCAGTCCAGTGGTTTCACTACACACGAGAAACAAGACAGTTTCGAGGCGAGGTTTGTGGATCCCAAGATCGAGGGTCTACCACATGGCATAAACATGCATTTCCACCCAGCGGTAATGTCTCGTGAAGACGTTGACCCCCCCTGTGTAAGTGCGTAGGAAGCAAAGGCCAGCCAAGGTGTTCTGGCTAATGCGTGGCGCCTTCTTGCCCACCACACTAGTCTATGCGCCGTTTTTATTCCAAAGTAGATCCAAACTGGGGCGAGAGCCAAATGACGGCAAGAAAAGAAACCTCCTGCTCAGAAGCTTGTCGTGGCACATGGCGCGCACACTAATAAGCTTCCAGCTAGTGCGCTCCTTCTTGCTTGACCAGTCGGGCTCGAGGCCGAGATTCGGCCAAGTCCACTGCACTAACGTTCGGCAAGAGCACCTGTCTATTATTATTGGCAGCAACCATCGGTGGGAGAAATGGAAACGCCAAACGTTTTCCGCGGAGCGCAAGAAAGTCCATACATGGTACTTCGTGGTGAAGTACCTCATAAGATACATTCGCACACCTCTCACCTCTCAACAATTGATCAATACTTCGCGGTATTTGATGAGAGAGACTTTTTGACCAGGGTGAATCCGCTGACACTATAAAATTTCGTACTTCGGAAAAAAATGACTCTATTAAAAAGGCCGCGTTATCCTCTATTCCCAGAGCGGAAACTCATCTCATAAACTGACATGTGAAATATGACGAAAAGACCAAGCTGATCATGTACGCTAGTGTACGAAGTAGTGTAGTGTACACTGCAAACGAAGAGCACGCGTCCGAGGGCAGCTGCGAATGAATGAGTTGAATTACTTCAGCATGCAGGCCCGCTTAGTCTCAGTGAGGGGCTTACAGACGCGGAAAGGGCGACGGACGGGGTGTAGTAGTGTGTAAAGAGGGCTGGCCCATATTGCACTGCACCAAAGTCAAGCGTCGCTCCCCCCGGGGTGGCGTCCATCAACCGGGTATCCAAGATGGTGGCGGATGCATGTTGCAGTTGATTTGCAAATCGGCCATTTTAGAGCGGGTGCTTCATCCTCTCCTTGTACGAAGTACTTTAATGTCATGTCCGAAGCAGTGAAGAGGAACACTACACCACTCTAGTACGAGGTGTTTTTTTATACCAACCAGTTACCTCAGTGAGCTTTCCTGTGTGCTCGACATGGTTAAAAATAGAAAGGCACGCTCTTTGTTGCACGTTGCCCCGAGACGAGACGAGACATTTTGGTTTTAGATGAAGGAGGCAGCGACCATCTCACGCATATCTCACGCATGATAGGAGAGATACGAACATACAGAAAAAGCGACTGCGCCCCACCACACTGATGACAACAAGCCTATAAGAAGACACAGGTTGGAGATGGGATGACATTCAACCCGGTTGTGTCTTGGATCGTGATGACCGGGCCACCGTCCTGCGGTGCTTGCCACACTTTAATTCCGCCTTTGGCGCTCCGGGAGAGGTAATGATAACCCTTTTCGGAGTACACTATAGGTTGTGATAATGTCGAACTTGACTGATCACCACAAAGTAAGTAGTGTATTACTCTTCAAATTCGTCTACTGTACAATGATTTTATCGCGGAAAATTCTTCAAAATATAAATAGCTAAATAGATGAATATGCTACACCATATGTAGAGCCACTTACGAGATACGAAGGGTACGAAGTAAAGCTGCACTCTCCGCCAATTGTCTCTTCCCTGGTCGGGGCACTCCGCCATCGAAAGAGAGACGACTTCTTTGAGAATGGCCTGGCCTTGTGGTTGCAAGGAAGGTGTTCGCCGCCTCCCGGCTTGTGCAGACGCCACCACAAAAAACATGCCGATGGTGGGCTTTTGCAAGAGAGCGCCATTGACGAAAACGGCATAACTACGTAGGAGGGGTCCCTCGATGTGTGAAGTACGTAGTACAAACAACATTCAACCTTTTACCTTGTTCATACGAAGCAGTGTACGAAGTACGCAGTACAGTCAGCCATGCATGAAGTATCTGTAGGAGCTGAGCCTGGTGAAAGTCCGTGGTACAGGAAAGGAGATCGGTGATGGGGGGAGGAATGCTCCACCAACGGTCGAGGAGATGGGGGAATAAAATTAGCAATCCAATATATTTCTGCAAGGCACTTGCTACTTCGTACCGGAAATGCGAGCCAAGAACCTGGTCGACGTACTTGTATTAAGTAGTAACAAATTAACTAGTACGAAGGATTAATATTTGATTTTGCAGCTGTGCTGGGTCTTGAGCGGGAGACCTTGTCATACTACTTCGTACACCACCATGAAGTACATAAACTACACTACACTACACTACTCCAGAGCACACTAGTTCCTTTTTCATCGAAGTGCGAATATATTCCTAAAAGGGACAATACGGCAAGGGAAGGAAATCATATCCGGATGTAACCTTAAGCTCAGTTTTGGTGTTGGGAGGGGAGGATCCCGTCTGTGCTGTTTGGTAAACGGCCACATCAAATGTAGTAGTACTGATGCCAGTTTATCCCTACAGCGGTTTGACCAGGGGGAGTCTTCCATACCTGTCTCGCTGAGGATGCCTTCCTTCTCCGTAGCTTTCCGTTCACAGATGGTGCATGAAGCTGGGATCCCCGTACCTTACAGGATCCTCTCTGCCCACGGCTGGATACGGCCCCCCGCTGGTAGTGTCCGTAAAGATCGCTCCAAGGGATCAATTGGTCAAAGCTCCAGAATCCCTGCACGACAAGGACTTAGCATGCAGGGATATCCACCATCATACTTCCTAGGACATGCATTGGTATGCACTCTTGACGGTGAGTCGAAGCTTCGTTGAGGTAGCTGGCTAGTCGTCGGACAGGGGTTTTCGATAGCGGATGGGGAGCCTGGTCAACATCTGGCTGTTGTCACTAGCAAAGCGGGCACTATTAATTCCCCAACACGAGAAGGAAGCAGACCGATAAATGGTCAACTCGCTCGCGCTGAGTCTGTGGTAAACTCGCATGGGCGAAGGATAAATCAAGCGCTCCTGGAGAATAAATATACTACTTCGTAGGCAAGTACGAAGTCATTGTTCGTGCTCTCAGGAATACGACCCCGTGCATACTAAACTGTTGTGGTCGGTCACACCAGAACCAAGGCCCCAGAATATGAACACAGGTCCCAAGATGCTGGATCGGCAACAGTGCTTCCAGACTGGGAAGCTTCCAGCATTAGTGCTGCCCACAACTCTAGCATCCTATTACCGAGTAATAATGACTTCGTTTGTGAAATTTCACATCATCCGCGGAAGCAGCTTCAGAACTAGCGCTGAAGCGCCAGAAACCTTGGGGGTTCGTGTCACTACGAAGTAAGCTCCGAAGTACGAAGTATTACGACGGACGTGGCGGAATTGGATAATATCATAGTGTATATAGTGGGCTAATGGGGACCAGGGCTGAGCAGACAATGGCCTAATATAGGATCAGGGCGAGCATGATCATTTGCGGGTACACTACGAAGTAGCTTATTGTGATAGTACTTTGTAGTGCGCAGGCGGCGGAAATACGAAGTGAGAATTACGGGAACTAGTCGGCATAGCCGCTCCCCAGCGTAGCCTTGTTTGCACGACCGTGACGACGACAGTTTCCAAAGTACTGGGCGTCCGAAGTCTTCGGGAGACGAAAAGATCTGATCAATTGATCCTCAAGGCTGGGATTAGAATTTCGTAGGAAGCAAGCACGAGTCATTTGAAGAGGTGAGAGGTGGCGGATCTGCCCGAATTCTTGGTCGGAGGGGACCATTGTGATTCCCCCGGACCAGTTGATCAACAGACCACGAATGCCTTGTGGGTTATCCCCGTGAGAGCAGCCGAAGCTTTCGCTAGGCTGTCATGCTCGGTCTTCGTACAGTGGATTGAGTGTGGGCCAGGCCTAGCCAGGCCAGGCTCAGTCGAGGCCACACTCCACTAATCCGCAGAGCCTGCGGGTCCTAAGCTAGGGCCGTCTGTCCATCCACTGGCTGGCTCTCCACGGGGACAAGGGCCTGTTCAGCCGCTGTTGATCGACATCCACCCCACTTACGCAGGCTTGATCAATTTCTTGACCACACAACAAATATAGCAGCGGTGCGAAGTACTTTGTAGTTCGGGTTGAGCAGTTTTACTGCGAAGTCGGAAGTAGTTACATTACCAGGGAGGCAGGGACCAAGGACTTGGTGAGCAATCCCTTCCTCGCGCCTTCCACCAATGCTACCTAAGATTGGGATTGTCTTCAGATGGGGTTTTGTACGTCCGTACCTGCAGGAGCCACTTGGGCTGGCCATCTATATACTACGAAGTACACTACGAAGTACGTACTTCGTACAGTAGCGCCTTCATCCACAGACCACAAACAACATAGGACAGAAATTTGGTGTACTGCAACACCTGAGCAGTGTGTGCAAAACAGGGCAGGAGTCTCGACAGCAAGAAGGAGGATTCTGATCTCAAAATGTTGTCTCTCGCGACTTCAATTAATTGCATGTGCGGTCCGCCTGAGCCTGCTCCTTCCCGAGTACGCGAGTAACCTCTGAGTGTATTTGTACTCCTGTGAACAAGTGCAGAAGGCGGAAGACAACAAGAGTCAAGGCGGTTTATTACTTCGTACAACCACCCATTATCTTCCACTGCTTCATGGAAGTGTCCTCGAAAATCAGTTCATTGAGTGATCGATCCATGCCACCCACCGCCTCGTCAGTTCTACTTGTAACTTGAATGGGTGGGACTTCGGACGATGATCTCTTTACACCACAAGCTGACCATATCTTTCATGCATATCCATACGGACAAGACTCGGCAACCAAGAGGCATCTAATGGTGCCCATTACCCCCAGTTTCTTGATCTTACTACATCGGTAATAGGTATCCGGACTACTCTCAAATAGGCCTGCTTCTGTACCAAGTACTTGACAGAGCAACGATACGACAGTCTGCAGGGTTTGCCGTTTTCGTTTGACAGGCGATGCCCTGCCAGTCTCGGCAGTTTTCTAGCCGCTATCATCGCTCCTAGACTATTGTTTCTTTTTCTTCTTTTTTTCCCTTCCCTCCCTAGTCTCCAGCTCTTCAACCACGCTTAGCTGAGCCTAGCGATGCCGCCGCTTAAAAGCAACGACGAGATCGTGCGGGCGCGTGGGAAGGGGATGACCAAAGACTCGTGCGTGTGCACGACCTTAAGAGGAGCCACTCGATTTGAGCATTAATCTTACGCTGCACGTCTTCTGGAGAAATATCCTGCCCCCGTCCTACCCCCCAGGCAGCCCGATATGCACGGCGTTCACGAAAGCAACAGTAGTTACGATAGAGAGGTCACTAGACCCGAACTTGTGCAAGGATCCCCACTCCATCACACCGGTTTTCTCCCGATTTTTGTCCCTCCAAGCCCCAGAACAGCTCCGAGACGTCTGCCGGGTCGCCCGCTAGGGTAGCATCTGAACCCTGGTCTCATAGGACTCCGGGGAACGACGACTCAAGGCATGCCGATGGGACCGTTCTTCGGGCCCGTCTTCAACATGGAGACGCAAGAAAGCTGATGTCCTCGGAAGTCTAAAATACGAAAGTACCTGCGAAGCTAGGGGGATCGTTCATACCAGCTGCTCAGACCTAGACCTGAGATCATCCTTGGAAGTGAGTCCACATCAAATTGACATTTGGTTCACATTAAGGCAAGCAACGAACGCGCCGATCAATGCACAAAGGCTGTTTCGTTCTGGTGCTCCACTTAACCAGGTCTTTCCGCCTTTCATTCGGCGTCAGTGGAGAGATGAGCGATAATTGCTTCCGGATACTCTCCGTTAAGGGGGATAATACACTATGTACGAAGTACAGCAGCGTTGTGGTTGGGTACTCGTGGCCCACAACACCAAGGGTCCGATTGACTTTCCTGGTAGTACTGCCCTTACACTACACACTCGCATGCTATCAGGTTGAATGGTCAGCCAGGACGATCTCTTGCGCTGGTCATCAACACCTCTTGATGGTCGAGGGGACAGTGTCTCCACAAGGACTGGACCAGGCCGACAATACAGGGATAACGGCAATGTAACGAAGCAGCAAGAGAGGCAACTGCCCTTTGATGTCCAATATTAGCTGAAAGGAGACGACCGACCGTACATTGGTTCTATGGAGCTGCTACAGTACGAAGTAGGTCAGTGCTTCGGCTCTGCCCAAAGCCGGCCCGCAAAGATATCGGGGGCGCATATCACTATGAAGTTGTACTCTTTTATGACATCCAAAACCATGGTCCGCCAGTGACTGCTTGATGGTGTTGGGATGGTTGGCTATTCTGCTCTTGTGTCAAGGACAGCCCGCCAACGTGGTGCTCTTGAGTTACCTACGCCCAAGACGTGTAGTGTCTTCAAGATTACTCCTCACATGCGCGGGCACGCAAAACCCCATCCTCAGATGGACCTACTAGATTCGAATTTCCATGGGCCAAACTATGCTACCCTTTGACTCAGTCGCGGTTCCATCATCAGCCATCAGCCAGCCCCCAGACATGACCTGTCACCGACACAAGCCACTAGTCTCCTCTCTTGTGTCCTTTCAGGACATATCTCCCATCCGAGACAAGCGATAGGTCTCGACACCCTGAAGTGGAGCAGATGAACCACCACCCAGACGGGGCCAATACCTTAGGGCAGGCGGTCTCTCTCTGTCTCTCTCTCTGCTCTTCACAGGCCGGCCAATAGTGTAGCACTAGATCAAGCCCCCCCCCCAAGGCGCATAGATCTTCAACCCTAATCAATGATTGCTTTTGGGCAAACAACACATATCCTACTCATGACCTTCGTGGTCTCCATTTGCTTTTAGCTTCTCCAACCATACCTAATCAGGAGGTGAACCGAGAGCTTAACTACACAGCAGCATGCTAGCCATGCAGGCGTTTTCCTCATGCTGACTGCGACTCAGGTTATTCCAGAGCCATGACGCTTCCTCGTGGGTGGTTTCCCATGTAGGAGACACCAATATTGAGAGGATCAGATGCTTCTCTCCCCCACCCCCCCCTTCACTACACACTTTCAGAGACGTATCACTGGCATAACAGACACCTTTCCTCGATAGGCATGTCATCTGTCCCAGTCCTTTCCCTCCTTGTCCCAGGAACAAAGCAGAGGGGCGAAGATACTTAGACCAGAGTAGATGCTCCCCCCTTCGAGGATGAGAAAAGAACCTACGTGCCCGCAATAGAGTTCCCACCGCCATACATCAGTTTACATGTCCCACTATCGCAGCCTACCAAAGGTTGAGCTGAAGACGAGATACACACGGCCCTGTGGTGAGAGTGTTCCCAACTGGACCACTGCATGTGGGGATCCTTTTCGTGCGTCGGGACAAGTTGGTTCTTTCCCAACCCTCCCTTTTCTCTAGATTTCCACTTTCATCTTCGTGCGCTTTATGCGGAAGCAGTGACTGGACGGGAGATGGCCGTTTCTAGTCTCCCCACACCCCCCATTCCCATTGTCCATCCCCATCCTTGCGTTGTGCATATCAAATATTGGAATGGTGCAGGGCGGTAAGTAGCCAAGACGATGGAAGGAGATCATGACATTGAGCTGCATCTCCTGCATCTCCCTCTTCCATCAGAGCGCCCTTTTGGTGGGGTGGGGGGATGGGGAGGGGGAAGGATATGTTTGCTTTCTCCCCCGTCAGCGACACTCGAGGTCTATCGTAAGTTTCCAACACACAACTTCGTGACATGCCCACCGTTCTCGGGTGTTTCCCATGGTGTATCTTCTTTCGGGCCCAGAGAGAAGAAAGAACACGGAAACAGGTTGGATTCGGGACTTTCAATTCCTCCTTGCTTCCAAAAAAAAGAACTCGTTGCTTAGCCCGGAGTCATCTCCAGCCTCCATCTCCCCAACACCCTCACCATCCAACGAATACGACATCTCTTCGAAGTAGGGAACCTCTAATAGGATACACCCTTCCATCATCTTTCCCCAACGCACACCGTTGTTCCATCCCATCTTTCCTTTTTGTTTGTGTTCATTTCCGTTTCCCCGTTGTTGGGACCAAGAGAAAGAGGGCCCAGATACCACACACACCCCCCTTTTGGTCTTCCATGGACCGTGTTCTAGCACCCAATTTAGTGTTGACTCGGTCAAAAAAACGGGTTTCTCTTTTTATTCATTCCGTCTAGTGTTTACTACTTGTTGCTTTTTTTTCCCTCTTTTCCTCAACTTTTTTTTTTTTTAAACCAAGGTGGGACCTGTTTCCAAGGAGGCAGGTGGAAGCCGTTGATGATGGTGGTATCTGCTTTCCCTGCTTCTCTGGAGGCGTTGACTGGTAAGAGAGCCACGTCGATGCAAGTACGAAGTATGTAGGTTGGATGGGGGCGTATACAGACATGCTTCACACAAAGAAAGGGGCGTGTACTCCCCTGTTTGGCCGTTGTCCGTGGGAATCGGGGCCATCTCGGATTTATCTTGGATCAAGTCCTTTCCTACACTCACTTGATGAGCTTCATTCTACTTGTAGATGCGAGCCAAGTCCCAATGTTGAAAAAGAGTTATATCGATTTATATATATATCGCAACCGGAAAAAGCTAATCTCATAGAACATCATGGTTTCTTTCAAAGGTATTTGATCAGTCGTGTTGACAGGACTGTCATGCAATCATCCGCTGCCCCCTCCACCTTGTTATCGAAGGACTTTGTCCCATCAATCTTCCCACTCTTCTGTCTCCACTCTCTCTCTCTCCCCCCCCACCACATTGGACTTTTTGTCCATCTCATTTTCCGCGGTCCGACCCACGGTCGGGAAGGCTTTTCTTTTTTTTCGGATTCAAAGAATGTGTGTAACGTCGATATTGGTCGAAATGTCTCCACAAGAACGGGGTTTCCAATCTTTTCCATGTCCGAGACGGCTTTTCTCGTCATTGGCTTGGTGTTGAATCATTCTACGACCCAATTTGGGGTAATATCCGATACATTTCGAGAGGAAAAAAGGAAAATCCCTTAAAGCTTCGAAGCGGGTTGGGCAGCTCCAACGGTCGTAATCTCGTCATAAAGGAGGCTGGACGCCACGTTAGTCAACGGTTTCTTCGTTGCCCTCAACGGGCCGCCAGAAGCTTCTATAGGAGAAAGAAGGGGGGGACAAAGGGGGTGGGGGGTTTCAACTTACGTCGTCAAGAAGTCGGCGTAATCCTCACCGGTGACCTGTCCGGCGAAGTACTGGGCGGCAAGGCGGAACTTGTTACCCTTAGGGGCCTTGGCGGCAAGCGCGTCGGCGCTCTCGGAGAGAAGCTTGAGGGCGTACGCCTTGTCAACCTTCTTGCCTTCGGCGGTGGTGACGCCATGGCGGACCCACTGCCAAAGCTGGCTGCGGGAGACCTCGGCAGTGGCGGCATCCTCCCTATTGATGACGATGTTAGCGGCATGACATAATGTCGTGATATGAAATGGCCCGGCCACACAGACGAGCCTGCGGGAAGCTATCCGAGACAAGGGGGCCAACTTACATGAGGTAGTTGATGGGCACACAACCGACGCCACGGACCCAGGCCTCCATGTAGCCGAGGCCGATGTTGAGGTTCTTGCGGATGCCGTCCTCGGTGATCCTGCCGGGAACGTTCATGTTGAGGAGATCGTTGGCGGTGATGTGGACATCCTCACGGCGGATGAAGAGCTGGTTGGGGGTAGGCATGTACTTGTTGAAAACCTCGGAGGCAATGCTGGCGAGAGCGGGGTGGGCAACCCAGGTTCTACCAAGAAAGTTAGTTGTTGTCTTCCGGATCCCCCCCTTTATTCAAAGCGTCCCAGGGAGCAAGAACTCACCCGTCGTGTCCAGCGCGGACCTCACGGAGCTTGTCGGCACGGACGCCCTCCATAGCCTTGTCGTTGGCAGCCTTGTCATCCTTGATGGGAATCTGAGCAGCCATACCACCCATGGCGTGGACACCACGCTTGTGGCAGGTCTGGATGAGGAGTTTGACCTAGAGAAATCCATGTCAGTTATACCGGTATCGCGAGAGAGAAAAATGTTTTCCCACGGAATTGTTCGTCATTAACGAGACATCTAGATTTACTTACGTAGGCGTCCATGAAGGGAACGGTCATGGTGACGGAGGCACGGTCAGGAAGGACGAAGTTGGAGTTCTGTCTGAACTTCTTGATGACGCTGAAGATGTAGTCCCAGCGACCGCAGTTGAGGCCGGAAGAGTGGTCCCTGAGCTCGTAGATGATCTCGTCCATCTCGAAGGCGGCGGAGATGGTCTCGATGAGGACGGTGGCACGGACGGTACCGCGGGCCATACCGATGTAATCCTGAGCCAAGTTGATGGCATCGTTCCAGAGGCGGGCCTCAAGATGGGACTCCATCTTGGGGAGGTAGAAGTAAGGGCCGAAACCCCTCTTCACGGTCTCGAAGGCATTGTGGAAGAAGTAGAGACCAAAGTCGAAGAGCGAGGCGGACATGGGCTCGCCATCGACAGTGACGTGCTTCTCAACGAGGTGCCAGCCACGGGGGCGGACGATGAGAGTTGGGAGAGTGCGGTCGCTGCGGAGCTTGTATTCCTTGGGGCCCTGCTTGAAGTCAATCTGGCGACGGTTGGCGTCGTACAAGTTGACCTGACCATTGAGCATGTTCTCCCAAGTGGGAGCGCTCGAGTCTGTGAGAGGGGTGAGTTAGCCGAGGTGATCATCACACCCTCTTACCGCAAACTGCCGGTTCATTGACCTGCAGCATCCACTTCTCTCAAACTCGCCCCTCCTCTCTCCGGAGGGGAGGCCCTGAGGAAGCAGAAGACGCAGGCATTTCCCCCAAATCCCACACCAATAAATGACAAGTAAATACTGGGAAAGGGAAAGAATAGAAATAAAATAATACATACCCTCGAAATCAGCCATGTAAGTCCAAACATCAGAGTTCAAGGCATTGATGACCATCTTCCTGTCCGTGGGGCCAGTAATCTCAACTCGGCGGTCAACGAGACCGGGGGCGGGAGGGGCGGCCTTCCAGGTGGGATCATCACGGATGTGCTTGGTCTCAGGAAGGAAGTCGAGGAGAGCGCCCCTGTCGAGGTCGGCCTGGCGGATCTTGCGGCGCTCGAGGAGCTCCTTGCGGCGGCCGTTGAAGGAGCGTTGAAGGAGGGCGAGGAAGGCAAGGGCCTGGGGAGTGAGGATCTCGCGCTGGTGGTGCTGGACGGCACCGAGGACGTTGACGCCCTGGAGGATGGATTCGGTGGAGGCCATTGTGAATGTGAGAGAAGGAAGATGGGTGGGTGGATGGAGGGGTATCAAAATCACACGATAGCTATCGTTCGGCGAGATTCTCTGCCGCTTGATCGAGTCCTGATTGACAACAGACGTCGACCTTGGAGATCACAGAGTTTGGTCGAGAGAAGCACAAGTACAACAATTGGTGCCAACGGGGGAAAGAAGAAGAAGAGGGTAAAGGAAAAGAGAGAAAATGGAATGTCAGGTTGTGGTGGAGAATAAAAGTCAGAAGCAAAGCTTCGGGTGCTCTGATAAAGGATAAGCGAGGTATCGTACAGTTATGAACCCAGGAACCTAGAGGCAAAGAGACAAAAGCGGCGGGGCCGTGTTTCCCTCGTTCGGTACTCGCTTTCGACGGGCTAGCTAAAAAGAGTCATCAAATAGCAAGATATCCGCAAAATGCTCCATCATCGAGTTAAGCTCGGCATGTTCGATGTTCTGGGCTCTCGGGGTGTGTCACAGCTAGTGTAGCCCGCTTCATCGATCTCTTGGTTCCTCGGCGGTCTTGCCTGGCACTCTTGCAGGGTGCCATCGAGGTACTTTGCTCCGATACGGATCTGGACCGAACTGGAACCATCATTGATACGTTTTTGGAGTGAAGAGCAGATAAAGGCGAGCTTCTCATTCGCTGGCTCTCGGCTGTGTGGTGTAGTATAGTAGTAGTGTATAGTGCACGATGTACTTTTATCGCCCGTGGAGGATGCGATACGTACCGGCTGGTAATCTGGTTATGCTATCCGTTTGCCTCGATGTTCCTAGGCTCAAGTCTCAAGCTCGGCCAAGTCTCCCTTAGCGCCTCGCCCCGTTTGACGCAGCGGGCTGGGCTGGCTTCGCGGAGACAATGTTACAATGCGACGCGATCATTGGAAGATTGGCCACCAGGGAGGGGAATCAACTTGATGGATCGAGAAGCGGCTCCAGAGAACCGGAGCTAAGACTTGGGAGTCATTCGGTATAGGCACGGAGATAGTCGGATTAGAGGAGGAAAAAATGGTTCGGTGATGTCCATGTTTCTACTTCGTACATCAATTGATACATCATAGTGTAAACTACATCGTTACCTCGTATGTCATTAACAAAGGGGGGGCCTAGGCTCGATGAAGGAGGGGGAAGGAACTAATGGCACATAAAAAAAAAATCCGGGGTCAGGACCGGTTGCAATGTTGGTGGCACTGGTGGGTGGCGGGGGGTGTGCGCGGTTAGAAACGTGGAAGGAGCGCGCTCAGTCAAGTCATGAATTGATCTAGATCTAAACCTGTTAACGGAAGTCGCTATTTGGGGAATCAGGAAAGATACAACTGCAGTGACTGCACTACGGCATGCAAACCGGGCTTTTCTTTTTTTGGCTTGTGATGATAATGGGGACGGGATCTTGTTGCCAAGTAAAGTACGGAACGAAGCAAGTGACTTAACCCTGACATGTGCAAAGCTGCTCCCCTGCATGTACCCTCGAAGCCCGCCGCCTGCCGCCGAGGAACTTCAATTGTTCGGCGGTTGGTCACGAGAAATACCGACCGGCAGACGCCGGCTTGTCACGGCAGCTTCAAGCCTTCAGCAATACAAATTCCACATCCTGTGCTGCTTCAAAACTCCTCGCTGCTTCCTCTACGAAGAAATTGATGCGCGAAGCAGATCAATCTCTCTCTGCAACTTCCGTTTTTGCCTTCGTCCCAGAGCCAGCATTTTTTTCCCCATAAACATCTCGAGGTACTCTTGTCAACTCCGCCGGCCCGAAACCGGACCGGAAGTTCCTCGTGCTGGTGGTGACGTCCCCATCCCCAGGTGATGCGTCATGTCATAGGAAACTTTTTTGAATCTTCCCCAGGCCCGACCGAGCAGGGATGCCCCGCTGCATCACCGACAGCACGAACCACCACCAAAAAGGATTGATACGAAGAGCTTCAAACTCAATGACTCTCACAAGCGCAAGCACAAGCACGAGCTGCATTTTACGAAAATAGAGGATCGGAATGAAGGCCCCCTTCCCCCCAGCTTTGCACTCATAAGCTCTGGCGTTCTATTTAGTAAATTCTGTGTCATCTTCTTTTTCTTTTCTGCTATTGGGGGTTAGAAGATCCGATGCCCCGAGAGACCAATTGCCCCAGGCCCGACGAAACAAACTTAAGCCTCGGCTTCACGGCGACGTCACGGGGAGCACCTCGAAAAGTCAAAAAACACTGCCCAATGCCCCAAAGTAGCCAAGTACTCGGTTGTACAGGGAGACGGACACGTTTGTACACATGCGCATCATCTGAGCCGAGATTTTCCGATTGAGACGACCTGTTCGCTCACAACATGTCTATGGCGTCATGAACTCGTGCACCGTTTATTACTATCCACAGATTGTCTTCGTGAAACTGAGACCGCGGATCTGGCTGGCGACTGCAGACTCCAACACCTGACACTTGGCACTTGGCACTTGGCACCGCAAAACATACCGCAAAACATACCGCAGGTTTGAAAGTAGCAGCGAACTTACATGCGCCGTAATGAAAATGCGAACGTGGTGAACTCGAGGATAACGAAGTAGTGTACATGCCGTTCCAATTATGCCCCAACTCCTAATGAATATAATATAAAAACAGACCCTTTCGAAAGAAACATTGTAGGCAGACCATTGTCAAAGAATTGACGCACACTCTCCCAGGAGCATGGGAGGAAGGGAGAAAAGATGGCTTTTTCTGAGATTGGTGATGGAGATCGCCAACGACAAAAACGCCATGCCTCCCCAGCGTCTAACAATACTAAAAATGCCAGTTCATTCGCCATTTTGATTTTCTCTCTCTCTCTCTCTCTCTCTCTCTCTCTTTTTCAACCTTTTCCCGACCCCTTCCTTCTTTTTTTTCACCTTGTCGTGGGTCATTCAAATATCATACAGGACTTCATCATCTCATCAAGTCATCCCGTGAAGGAGTAAACCAAACGTAACCTCATCTCAACCAGAAATCTTCGTTAAAAGTAAACGAAAACAAACAAACGCCTGCGGATCCAATGAGCTCGTCCCAAACTCCAAGTTGAGAGGAGGTCCAAAAAGGAAACCAGACATGTATAGACTGAGAGCCGTCGGGAAGTAAAAAGGGGATGGCGTCGGATAGAAAGAAAAAGAATGCGCAACCACCACCCCTCTCAATAGAGGAGTGAGTATAAGACCAGGCCGGGGTCGGTCATCAACTTCGTCAGCCAAGCCTCACCACTCCGTCCTCAATAACGTCATCGCCATAATCGTGGGAACAGAGGGAATGCGCCCACCACACCAAAGTCTTGCTGCTTTGGCTTCGTCCACACCTGCAACCCCTTTACGAGTTGAGGGTCTGAATCAACCTCTTCTCCAATTGCTTGTTCTTAAGGATGACATCTTTACCCGCAAGAACCCCACGAGTCGTGCGGAGAACCTCGCGGAGCGTGCTCGCGGCGCCTCGTTCCTGCGTAAATCGGATGATGCAGAGAGGCGTTGGGTTTCCATGCTCCCAGGCCTGGATAAACTCAATGGCAATGGAAGCCTCTCTCAGTCGGAGATCTAAGAATTCTAGAGTGTTAATTTATGCTAACAAACATCCTCACCACCATGGTTATGGACAGTGGGGTGAACGGGAAGAGAGGGAAGAGAGGGGGGGGCCTCGAACTTACAATTTTTGCGGTTAACTCGAGCGAAGACAATGTTTCGGTCCTCGTGAATCTCCAAATCCTCGACTCCATACTTCGTCCAGTCTTGGAGGACACCCACAGCCTCATTTCGCGCCTCAACGTTGGAGATGGTAACGCAGAGGTATTCAACTACAGGCTTGACCCGGAGAACACGAGCCAGCCAACTGGGTTGCACCTCGATGTTTCGCTGTCCAGGAGCATCGCCTAGGTGGCTGTTATTGATAGTCAGTTCGTAGTGACCGCACTCGGCACCCTCGCTCTCGCCCTTGCCCCTAGACTCGAAGAGTGGTTTCTCGTCTTCACGATTGAAGCCTAGCAGATAGATCAAACGTTAGTCCCTTAACGCTCTCGACTTTCCTTGGAATGGGCTACCCATCGGGGAGACTAGGTAGAAGCAATCAGGGGTTCGGGGTGTTGATGAGGGGTCATAATCTTACTTACCACGAGATCTCTTCAACTTAGGCTTGGACCTAGGTAGCTTCCAGAATTTGAAACCAAAGTTCTTCTTGCTCTTCTTGGCAAGAACCGACCTCCGCCGCCCCTCCGAAGAGCTCGCTTCCGGCCTTTGGGCCTGCTGGGGACAGGAACGGCGAGCTGGCTGGAGGGTGCCAGACTCACAAGTCTCCGACTCCGGCGCCGGAGCCAGCGTGTCAGCATCACCAGAATTAGAATTCACATCTAAGCCGGCGAACCATCCGTTGAGATCCGCATCGTCGTAGGACTCCTCGTCGACCCAATCAGACTGACGCATTTGGGAATCGCCCCTAGCGTTCCAGTTGGCAATTCCAGGGGACGTCAAGTCCACGCCTGTCAGTGTCTCGGCGGAATCGAGCCTACTTTGTGACTGGGATGCCACGCGAGCTCGAAAGCTGCTAGCGTCGACGCTGTGCTGCCTAAAAGGGTTGGCCTTGGGAGTAGAGACTACCACTCGGATGGTGTTGTCGGCGCGGGATAAGTAGTCGAGGCCCCGCTCTTCTACGTTCGTCAGGTCTGGGTTGTCGGACCTCGTCAGCCGGGGACGGTCGCCCTTCTCGCCGCCCATCGGAAGGACTGCGCTGCTGTGGCGCTTCTTCGGACCACTGAGGATCCGTGAGGCCCGGGCATTGGTCATCGCTGTACGATGAGGATTGGAGGTGGCACGAGAGTTAATCGGGTCACTCAGGAGGGGCATAGACCGTCGAGTCATGCGGCCCACAACCTTGCCCTGGCGGCCGAGATTCTCGCCTTGAGAAGATGTCCTGATTGCTCCCACAGGCGGACCCTCGGTGACCGGGGAGGGCGTGGAATTCTTGCTACTCGGAGGCAATGGAGGCAACGGACGGTCGAGCCATTGAGCGTCCGGGTCGGACGGCGTCGACTTGTTGGACATGTAGCGGCTCCCGAGACTCGCAGCAAGAGGTGTTGAGCCCGGAGACGGGCCAGCAACGTCCACGAAGGAAGATTCCACAAGGATGGATCCACCAAATGCCTCATCGCAGTCCATGGCCAGCTTGTGGCTGACTTTGCGAACTTCTTCGTTCGTCATCGCCTCCCGATCTCTCGAAACAGGAATTGGCTTTCGCTTCACAATTCGGAGAGGCGGCTCGCGCTCATGGGCCGGAAGGACATCTGAATCCGGTCGTGGACTGCCCGAATCGTCCGTGTCTTGGTAAAGGGATGATCGCTTGTGTGAGTAAGCCTCCACCACCTCCACCTTCTTCTTCTGAGCCGGGCGGCCTCTAAGCTGTGAGAAATTCACGCCTCGCTTCCGGCGAATCGGGACACACCGGGAATATGGAGCTTTTTTCGGGCTCGGGGTGGTAGATGCGCTACTCAGCTTTTCATCGATTCGGCCCAAGCCATGAAATCCGCGCCAAGTTGGGTGGTCGACAGGATTCGGTGAATTCGATCTCGTCGAAGGGTAGAATGGGCTTGAGACCCCCGACAAAAGGCTGTCATCGCCTTCGGGTTGGTTAACCTCGGGTCTGTGGACAGTAACCCTGGCCCGGCTGATCTGAGAGACGCGCCTCTCAAGCGGAATGTGAGACACGTTGAATGGGTCATAGGTTTCGACGGTTCCTGTGTCCGTATCGGCGACACTGGAAATAACGGTAATACGGGACACACTTCTGCTCAGTCCATCACCCTCGTTGATGAACTCGCATGTAGTCCTCTTCTCCTTCCACGCCGAAGGCCTCAGATGGTGGTAGTCACTCCGAGCGTGTGCGATATCGGGGTCGAAATTCTCCAACTGCCGCTCCCGATATTGCTGAAGGAGGTGGTAGAAGACTTTTTGGTCGTTTGCCCTAGCTTCGGTGTTAGCTGTCTGCCCACTTGAGCCGAGTCTCTGTACCAGATGTTTACAAAGGGGTAGAGAAGAAAGAAAGAGAAAGGAAAAAACGTACTCATCACTAGACAGAGCGACCTTCAACTCCTCAGTCGTAAATGAATGCCACAGCGACCGCAATTGACGCACGATCTGGGTGTCAATCTCACTCGGAGAGATGGCCTTGCCTTCGAAGTTCTTCCGGTATTGGAAGGGTAGTCCGTTTTCCTCCGTGAGATCATCGATGATAGGGTATTTGTTAACCAAGGGATGGCGCCACATCGACTCGATGGAGATTCGCTGGTTTGGATTGTTCTGTAGGATCCTCGCGATGAGATCCTTCGCCTGCCATGTAAGGAAGCTCGGAAAGACGAAATGCCCTACTTTTATTTTTTGCAGGAGGACTTCCGTATCGTCGTCGGAAAAGGGCAGCAGACCTGAGAGAATGGCATACAGAATGACACCCATACTCCAAATGTCCGCCTTGTAGCCACTATAGAGCTCGCCAGTAAGCACTTCGGGGGCGGCGTAATGGGGACTGCCACAACAGGTGGAAAGCTGATGTCCTGCGGTCTGATGCAATGCCGCCATTCTAAAGTCGGCAATCTTGATATGGCCGTCAGAACTGAGTAGGATGTTTTCGGGCTTCAGGTCCCGGTGGCAGATTTTCAGGTCATGGCAATACGACATGGCGCTCATAATCTGACGGAAAACACGCACACCGTTGACTTCTGCAAAAGGTCCATTGCGCGTGATGTAGTGATATAGATCGCCGTTGTCGATATACTCGAGGACGAGATAACTGAGCTACGAATTAGCAGTGAAACGACGACGTCAATATGGGTGTTTTGAACTTACATTTGACTACCATTCTCCCAAATATCGTACAGTTTGGTGATGTGTGGGTGCTGGATGAGCTTCAGCATGGCGACCTCTCGTTCAATCGATACGGGGATACGCTTTTGTCCCTCGATGCCCTCAGGCAAGCTGCTTTCTTGTCGATCAAAGTCGATTATGCTGGCCGCCTGGATCAGCCTTGCCGATTGCTTAGGAAGAATCTTGACAGCAGCTAATTGACGTGTGACACGATGGCGGCAGAGCAGAACGTTACCAGTGGCCCCCTTGCCCAAATGGTCGCCCAAGACCCATGGACCGATGCGACTTTTGATTTTTTCGGGGTAGGCAGTAGAAGTGGGCTCTTCATGCTCAGGAAAATTGAGAGGGCCAGCGCGCTGCTTCGAGTGGAAGAAGATCCTGCCCACTCTTTGCCGCTTCGGACCAGGACTTTCAGGAGAGTCATCGGCTGGTGGCGGATCTTCGCCACGACTTTTACGATGACTTGAACCATGACGTTCTCCATGGCTCTCTCCATGACGATGGGTCTCTCCAAGACTTTCGCCGTGACTTTCGCCAACAGTTTCAAGCTCTTCAACGGCTCCTTCGGTCTGATGGGCGACTTGGTCATCCAACCGAGAGAGACCTGGTCTGCGAAGGCGGGTAACAGGGCGATACATGACTCTTCTACTCAACATCTCCTCCCAATTGGCTTCGTATGGGGAAGACATCTTGAGAATATGATTGAGAAATAACCCATGTGCATGCGTTGGCGATGAAAAGGCTGACAGTATCTTCAAGGCCGACGATAATAAAAGGAACGGATAGGCCCCTGAAGAAAATCTGGAGTCTGGTGATGATAGGATCTCTGAACTGTGTGGCAGAAGGAACCGAAATTCAGGACTGGGCCCGACCTATTTGGTCAAAGACCTAGGGCACTCGAACCCTAGAGTCTGAATCACTCGAGATTGTAAATAAGAGGCTCTATATTGTCAGTAGAGTAGCGGGGATGATGTTATGATAGAGAAGCAGGTAATGTGAAACTTACACTTCCGATTCGTTCTTTAGATTGAGGTTTCGTGGTCTTGTTCCTCTGGATGTATGTTCGGAGTGAAGCAGGCTATGAGGTTGAGTGTAGACCATCCCAGCAATTCGCAGCTTTCTACCCAGTAGCAATCCTAGAACAAGGAGGCTAGAAATGTGTTGTCTCAAGGCGGGGATGAAGGTTGGATTTGATAAAGTGAGAGAAGGACAAGGGGTAGGTAGGTATTGGGTGAACAACAGTATTGTAGACTCACAGTTTATGAGGGACGAAAAGGAAGAAAGAGCAGCTGTGAAGTACCAAGAAAGTAAACTCGCATAAACACGAACACGACAGGAGCATCAGCACAAGAGAGGATGAAGACTAAAGGCAGGTGCTCTCCAGAAATCGTCACCTTCTCTGTTGCCAACTTTCTCTATGGTGAATTGGAAGGTGAAAGGGGAGGATTTGGATGAGGGAAGCCCCTTCCCAAAGCCAAATATCAAAATAGCACCAAGAATTTGACAAGACACGCTGCAACGCTGCAACGTGGGCTGGCTAAGACTCTATGAATAATGCATGCATCCTCCTAATTGTAAATAGTGCATTGGGAAAAGCACTTCTTGTAGATCGGATTTATAGATGTATATATAACTGACAGTTTCTGCAAGCTATCTAAAGTGCATGTTTCGCTTTTAATCTCAGGAAGTATTGCATCTTGGATTCTCCTATGTCAACTGAAGTTCAAGTCATAACAGTCAAGAGCCAAGGTATTGACTGGTCCATCTGATGAGCGACGTGATGTCTGCAGAGATCGAGGAACCGTCCCGCTTGTCTTGGCGTGGGGATGTTCATTCTGTCCGAGTTTGAGGTCCAATAATATCGTCCAGGAAGGCTCTGAATGGACGGGAGCTAGACATATTCGTAGGTATTGGTGGATGAACCTCCCTGAGTCTACTCAGCATTCAGAATGCCTCTTGGCTCTAGAAATCAAGAGCAGCAGACATTTCTAGATCCGGCCACTAGGGGAGAGATAATCACCCTGACGTATGAAGAGGGGAGGCTGAAAGCTCGGTAAAGCCTTCCTCGAGAGTCCGAGATGACCTGTCGTGATCCCAGAGGGAGTGTAGGACACCACACCAACAAGGCATCCCGCATCATAGACAGAAGGGCAAGGGATCGCCCTGCCTCGGCTGGCACCGAGAGAGAGTCACACAGAGAATGCATAGGAGATCCTGAAGCACGACATATGGGATAAAAGTACTTCTTGAGTGTTTCTTTTTTTGTCTCGGGACCTGAACGATTCCCTCTTAGTCTAAGTGGTTGTCTCATTCCCAAACAGGGGTGACGTTAAAGTCTTTGACGTCATTGCTTCTCAGATTCTGGTCACGTGTAGGCGAGAAGTTGAGAAGTTGCCCATATCAGCCTCAGTTGCTACAAAACAGGTACGCAGTTATGATTCCGAAGAGGGAGAGGACGACGACCACCGGTCAGGGTTACACCAAATCCTCAGCCAGATAGACTCTCGTCGAGACTCCCTTTGCGCAAGAGCCGCATGCCTGAGGCTTGGGGCTGATACCACTGCCACTGCCGAAATTGGCAGTCCATTTCAGTTGTTGAGCCGAAAAGGGAAAATACGCAATGACTAATCGAGTTTGTTGCATAGGGACATGCTGGAGTGACCAACTGTCAGACAAGTGGCAACTGTCTTCCCAGTTGCCCCACTGAACAGGCTCTTAATTCTTCTTTCACGTTCAGTGGTTTTGGTGGCTTGTCGCGTCAAAGAAAGTGGTTATCGCGTTCCCCTAACTCTCTTCAATCTCGCCAACCCGTTTAATAGTGCCACCGCCAACGGAGCATATTTGCGGACTCCACCTCATTCGAATTCCTCTTTAATCACTTTCGACCGCACTTCTACTGCTCGACCCGCGTCGCCCAATCCTGCCCGATGTCTCGCGTATCACGCGGGAAACGCCCCGCCGCCTCCGTCTCTGGTGACGAGTCGGAGCCTGGTTCCCACCCCTCCGTCAGCGATTATGACTCCGAGTCGTCTCGACGTTCTCGACCTCGTCCAAGGAGAAGCGGAAACGAAATAAGCAATGGGATTAAGTCTGAGAACTATGGCCCTGCCAGATCGAGCGGAACGAACGTGAACGGCAGCAGTTCGGCCGCCCATGGCGGCGACAAGTTTAAGCCCGGCTCGGTTGTTCGAGTGCTAGTGAACAACTTTTGCGCATATACGAAAGCCGAGTTCTTTCCCGGTCCGTATCTGAACATGGTAATCGGACCCAACGGAACTGGAAAGAGCACGCTGGTAAACGCTATATGTCTCGGGCTGGGATATTCGCCGAAGCTCCTCAGCCGTGCCGATGTCGTGAGCGAATTTGTCAAGCATGGGAAGCCTACAGCGTTTGTCGAGATAGAGCTCAAGAAGCTTCCGAGGGACAGAGAAAACTACGTGATCAAGCTCAGAATAAAGCGAGAAAACAACTCTCAAAAGTTCTGGCTGAATGGCAAGGAGGCTCCTCAAAAGAAGATCCAGACCCTCGTCCGAAACCTCAATATCCAAGTCGACAACCTCTGCCAGTTCCTTCCCCAGGATCGGGTTGCCGCGTTCGCAGGCTTAGGGGAGGTACAACTTCTTGACGAGATGCTCCGAGCAGCTGCGCCGCCAAAAGTCATCAACTGGCACTTGCGACTCAAAGAGCTCTACAAGGATCAGGCAGAGATCCAAAAACAAGTCAGAGCCGACACCGAAAGGCTAGAAGGTCTTCAAAATACCCAGCGAAATATGCAAGCCGACGTAGATAGAGTCAAGGACCGCGAGGCTGCTCAGCGCAGGGTTGAACTCCTTCGTGCCGCACTCACTGCAACTCAGTACACCGAAGCGGCGGACAGATTTCGTGAGGCAAAAGCAGAAAAGGAGAGGGCCGCTATCCGGGTCCAGCAACTGGAGGAGGAAAATGAACCTTCACTACAAGCCGTCGCGGAGCGCGAAAGATACCGGGATCAGGTTGCCGCTGCCGTTGAGTCTCGTAAGGGAGCTCTGCGTGATGCCGAGCGGGCAGCGGATGGACTCCTGAATGGGGTCCGCCAGGCAGAGGAGGAGGTTGCGAGGCACGAAGCTGCAATCACAGCCCAGGTAGATAGTCACAAGAAGAAGAAGGCAGTTGTTGGCGAGATACGGAGAAAAATCAACCAGCTCGAAGCCCAACAGAAGAGCGAACTACCCAAGTTCGATTCTGCCGAATGGAACATGAAGATTGTAAGTTCTAGAACCGCTCACCACATTTGAAGTATACTTCACGCTGCTTTGAAACTCGACTGACACGACAAACAGCGGGAACAAGAACACATAGCGAGAGATCTCCAAGGTCAAATGAACGACCTTAACTCCAAGGTCACAGGTATCACTAAGGACATGGTCGACAAAAAAACCCAAGCCCAAGGCCTGAAACAACAGCTTGAAGCTCTCGGAACTCGACAAGGCAAACAGCTGTCGGCCCTGAGAACCCTCGATGCCGACGCCGCAAGAGCCTACGAATGGCTCCAGCGGCATGCAGATGAGTTCGAGAAGGAGGTCTTCGGACCGCCACTACTTACTTGTTCGGTCAAAGACGACAAGTACTCCGATCACATCCAGGCCATGCTTCAGAAACGAGACCTCGTTTGCTTCACCGCCCAGACCAGAGCAGACCATGCAAAGCTAAGCAGGCAGTTCATCAAAGAAATGGGACTGTCGGTTTCTCTGCGCACATTCACGGGCTCCCTGGAGGAATTCAAGCCGATGGTGAAAGCCAAAGATCTAGGCTTCGACGGGTTTGCTATTGAGTTCATGGATGGACCGCCTCTCCTGCTGGCTCAATTCTGCGCCAGCAGTGGCCTGCACAAAGCCGGCATCTCCTTTGACGAGCTTAACGAGGAGCAATACGAACGGCTCAACTCCCAAGACTACGTTAATTCGTGGGCGGCGGGGAGAACTCTATATAGGAAGATGCATCGCAAGGAGTACGGCGACGCGGGAAAGTCGACCTCCACCAAAGATATCAGGCCGGCGGCGTTTTGGAAGGATCAGCCCGTTGATTCGACGGAGGCAGAGGAGCTTAAGAGGAGGCAAGGCGAGCTTCGACTTCAGTTCTCCGAGCTATCCGACCAAAGGGAGACGCTGAAGGGGGAAATTGATGGCATCTTGAAGGATCTGGAAGAGGCGAGGTCGAAGCTGGTAAGGACGGTGTCCCTTCTCCGTCTAGGTCTATCTACTGACAGCTTGTTTTTAAGGATCAACTGAAAGAAGAGAAAGGCGCGCTTCAGGCCCAGTACACCAGGTGGAAAGGAATACCTCTCAAGATCGGTAGGTGCCTTTTTTCCCCTTTCTTTTCCATCCAGCATCGCATTAGCGAATCGTAAGCTAACATGTTTGATAGAAACCGAACAGAAGAATCTGGAAAGGGCCATAGCAGAAATGCGAGAGACGAAAGCGGAGGCTAACCGCCTCATCGAGGCTCGCATTGATGCAGCGGCGCAATTCCTCCGGGCGGCCCTTGCGCATAGCGAAGCGATCGAATCCGTCCGCGCGGCACACAGAGAATGGATCGACGCATCCATCTGCCTGATCGAGGCTAAGTCTGACGTTACCGGCCTTCAAGAGAGGTCCAGAGCGATCATAGAGCAGTGCGAGGCCGAACGTGGGAACCTCGAGGCTGCTCGGGCTCTCGAGAGGGAGAGCAGAGCGGAGGCGAGGCGTCTCAGGGACCTAATCCTCCAGCTCCAACAACAGTTCGGCGAAGAGTTTACGGAGCTCGCCGCCAACAAATCCTCGAGCGACGTCGAGGACGAGATCGCAGCAGAGGAGGAGAGACTCGGCATGATTTCGGACGTGCCGCAGAATACCCTCCAGAAGTACGATCAGATCGTGGCCTCCATCGCCAAGCTCGAGAAGCAGGTCGAGCTCGGCCGGGGCAAGATTGAGGTGCTCGGATCGGAGATTGATGACTTGCGCCGAAGGTGGGAGCCGAGGGTCGATGAGCTCGTGGAGAAGGTCACGGAAGCGTTTGGCTACAACTTTCAGCAGATTGGTTGTGCTGGTGAGGTGAGGCTTCACAAGGATGAGGACTTTGAGAAATGGGCTTTGCACGTCATGGTCAGCTACAGGTATGGATTCCCCCCTCCTCTTCTCAACTCTCCAAAGTCCATCTATCTACACGGACAGATCACTAACATTTTTTTTTGCTTTTGTCAACACCAGACCACAAGAGGGGCTCATTCGCCTTACTGCTACACGCCAATCCGGAGGCGAGCGCACTGTAGCAACTGCATTCTTCCTCCTCGCGCTCCAGGGCAGCGCGCAGGCGCCGTTCCGCGTAGTCGATGAGATCAACCAAGGCATGGATCCCCGCAACGAGCGCATGGTCCACAACCGCATGGTCGAGATTGCCTGTCGCGAGCACAACAGTCAGTACTTCCTCGTCACGCCCAAGCTCCTGACGGGTCTCCGGTACGACGAGGGCATGACGGTGCTGTGCGTGGCGAGTGGCACGCATATGCCGGAGGAGACGGAGAGGTTGAACCTTGCTGAATGTCTTGCTCTTCAGAAGCGGGTTATGGCTTCAGCCGCTGCTTAGGAATAGGAGGCGAGCTTTGGCGAGTGTGGGATGGATGGATACCTTAGCTCTCCACACATGGTTAAGGGGTGTGTGTTTTAGGTTTTCACGGAACGGAGCCTTTTTCTTTCTGTCTCTTTTCATGAACGAATTACGGGACTGGTTATGAGCACACGGACGGGCGTTCCGGAACATTGGGGTAAGGAGGGAGGTTGGGGATCTTTTCTATCTTGAACTTAATCGGGCCAGTGTGTACAATTGTCCTTGGCCACCGAGATAGCCTTTTGTTTCTCTGCTTGTGTGTCTGCTGTGTCTGTGTTCATCTAATGTGTGATGGAGATTAGCGGCTTCGGCACATTTTGAGATCTCATGAAAGGAGGAATTGACGAATCATATGATGCTTTTTTCCCGTTGGTGCTCTCGGCATGTGGAAAGCGAGAACGGATAGGTCGCGTAGTTAAAAAACAGCGTGGGGTGTTGAGACAAGTGACGCTCATCGAACTGGTTTTCCTGTGCAAGGGTGAGCGAACTCGAGGCCCAATAATGGAATAAAGACAATAAGTTCATCAATTCACTTCTGATAACAAGCTCATACAGCTTTACAGAGCCAGCTTGAGGCCTTGGTGTATGCGGCTCTAGCTGTCGACATACCGATGCAGCCATCTACCTCTCTCCTCCGTGTTTGAATTCTCAGAGTCAAAAACGACGGCGCAATGGTTTGGGATTCCAACGATATGTTCGATTCACGGTACATGCGAAGCGGTTGGGCAAGAAGATAAAGGCCTTATCAAGACCGAGGCCGATTCGGTCATTTACTGGATCGAGCAGGACTCGATATTGGCAGAGAGGGTCGGGAAGGAGAGCAGGGAAGAGCCGGCTAGTATGGTCATATCTTTTGGCATTCATAGCTTGGGAATTATAGCTATAGTCCGGCTTATAAGGCGGGACGGCTGCCTTTTTTGCTCTTCTTGATATTAACAAGGTTGAACGGATGAAGATGGGGGATGTATACTTTGTAGCAGTCTCTCCTTTGGAGACCGACTCTTCCAAGGCTTTTCGATGACTTACAAATCCGATCGATTCATGATATTGGTGCTGGAAAGACGTGCTTCGGACGGTCTCTCCACGCCCAGCCTCCTTTGTCCCGGGTCCCCTCGCGACGGCAATCTTGCCGGGATTCCGCCATCGGCACAAGTACGATCTAGTGTTGATGCTTCTAATCCCCGAAGGTGTGAGGAAAGCTAAGATAAGCCCTGCGGGTCGAATGACTGCTTGGGGGTGCCCTGTTGTTCTTCTCGTCCCGTTACACTCAAGAGCGTCCCCTCGACTTGTACGCCGCCACGGAGCTAGGTGTAGATATCACGAATCGGTATTCAAGAATCTCTTTATCAAAAACAGGGCATATAAGTTTTGAATAATTCTGGGGCCCGAGTTTCTTATCTTCGTACTTCATTGAAGCTCTAGAGACTGATGAGATAGATGTAGGTAGAGACACGGACAGCCGATGTTCTTTAAGGCCAAGACATGATTTTCGCTTCGCCAGTCTTGTTTCTCCATGTTCCTTCCTTGCCGAGAGCACATCCATTGACCTTTTTTGGGGGGAGCTTTCTTTTCTTTAATTGCAAAGATTGTAGTACCAACGGTATTTTTTTATTTATTTATTTTTATGAAAAATTTCAAGCAGCGATGGTCGGTCGCTTTCGAGCATGGCTCTATCAGTTCAAGTTCACCAAGTCCGCGATCAATATCACTGGCTAGTCCGGAGCGAGCCTGGAGCTTTAAGCTTGCTTTATTCCAGGGTCTAATACGAGTACGAAATGTTGAAATATTGAATTCTCACGTCCTCCGTACTTTGTACTTCTTCAACTCTCTCAACTGTCTAGTTCAGGGCAGGGTTCAAACTCAAACCCCAGTACAAGTACGAAATACGACGGCTAATGATCATTCTTCGTCCTTCAGCTTCGAGTCCCTGCAGAATTCAAAAGTCGGAATTCTTAACTCCTTGTTGATCTCCATCAAAGCGCGGCCCCTCCTCCGATACTTTGCAATAGATCGAACGGATGGCAGCGTTTCCACTTGGTAAATGGGAAGGGGAAAGCTTGGGGGGGGAAAAGCAATAAACTCGGTGAACAGAGGAGATTATGATACCCTTCAGCTCCGTTCTCGGGTGTCAGAATCTATCATCGCCTTCATTTTTGCGCCCTTTTTTCGCCTTCCAATTTCAAATTTTACAGCGAACGAGTATAAGAAGAAGGCGGGGGGCGGGGATCCCAGTCTCCTCCAATTGTCCAATGATCTAGCCACGGACCGCGTCCTTCCAAGAGAAAGGCGATCGATTGATGCGTTGGCTAGTTCCTCCATCGACAAGGACGCCTGCATTTCTGGCCTACCAGGCCCAGCCAAGTTGGCAGTGACGTGTAGGAGGCATGCCCTGGACTCTCAGGATTGCCAGCAGTGACTGGGGGACAAAGGTGCTTGGCAAGCTGAGGCTGATGGCCTAGCCATACGAAGTACGAAGGAGTACCCATCAAGATCCAGGCACTCTTACGCCCCCTTGATGGTTCGTGCTCCCGTGGTGTAATCCTATCAAAATATTCCTCAAGGGTGATGGAGTAACGAGTTGGCCGCATCCTGCATATCCCTCAATTCATGAGCCAAGAATGCAATCGACAACAGCTCCTTCGTGAGAAGCGATGTGATCTCTGTGACGGAACCATCTCGGGTTTAAACCGGCCTCGTCAAGAAACCCAAGAGGAGATGCCTTATTCCCACTTCCTCTTTCCCAACTGGTCGGCAATCTACTTGGCATACGAAGTGCTAAATTCCTACTCATACTTCGTAGATTGCCCATCCGCGAGGTTGACACGGCTTAATGACGAAGAAAGAGAGTGGACGGAGCACTTCGTGTCAACGTTACCTTGTGTTGAAGCATCACGAATGCATTATTAGCGCGATCAAGGGAAATGGTAGCACCAACGCCAAGGCGTATCATGGCGGCAAGTGGCGTTCAGCCCCTTCCGGGAGGCGTTGTTGTGATGTGCGAGGGGAAAGATGAGGATGGACAACACCCGCAGGAAAAGATTATCCCAGCGACCAAACAGACTCCCCTCTGGAAGACTTCCCTTTCATGAGCGGGCGAAGAACGCCCGAGTAAATTGCCGTCTCGCCTGGCTCTACGTCGTCTGCGCACTGGCTGGACATGCCTATTTGCAAAAAGAGACCAATACGACTAGCTTTCACAGTTTCTCTTTTCTTAACGCTTGGCGGCAATGGGGGGTTTAAAAAACCAAAAAAAGATCCCTTTGGTTCCCATTCTACATGACTGACAAGACATATAGATAGACATGTGTTGAAATCTATCGCGGGTAGATTCGATAGACTTGAGATGGCTTTGAAAAAAAGAGTCAAAACGGGGTGTCGGCCAAAGAATAGTGCCCCGAGAAGCATTGCTTTTTACAATCATGGGAATTCGCCGAGTCTTGTGTCGAGCAATATGTTCCCGTCTCAATGTAATCTCGTACAAAGCCTACGGGGTATGAAGGAAGCTCCCGAAACCCGAAAACCGGTCCTGCTTGATGGAGCGGGGGGAAACACAAGATGCTCTTTATCTGGTTCTCGGGCATCGCATCATCCAAGTCTGTACTTCGCATTAGAGGGCTTTCCATGTTTTGGTTGTCGATTAAAGAATAGTTACACAGTTTTGGGGGCCTTGAGCTCGGAAACGCACAATGTCGAATGGTCTAACATTGACGATTGTGCTACGAATCCTCGGAGGTAATCATCTTGTGTAGCCTCGCAAACAATTGAGTGGCGTGCTATTTCGACTCTTTGCACATCTCGTCGATGCCTCAAAAAGGTTTGTGTGACATGCAGATTGTAGGCTGTTCTCTAGATTTCGATTGACTGTGGATCGAGATGCAAGCGAGTTTAGTCCATCCACAACAGCAAGTGCGTCATGTTCAGCATTGAGCGTTCGCTCAACCGATGGTTGGGTCTTACTTTGTAGGCTGTGCTCACCAACATACTTCAATGTTCCAGAAGCGAATTGATTGATATCACGTTCAGATACACTATTAGACCAAGGCAGTATTACTTCCTGGTTCAATGTTGAGCTGACGGCCTTGAACCAGCACCTCGGAGTTAATCACAACACTACTTCGTACCAAGTCGTAAGAAACCTGACTCCGGCCTGTAGTGCATCGGTACAATGCACCAATAGATCAGGAACAGGGCCAGGAACTTGAACTTTGGGAGGTAATCAAGAGCAACACTAACACGAACAAGAACAAGAACAGGGACGCTAAAGTTAAGTTTAATAGTGCGCATGGAGATAACCTTAGCAATTCATGATCAAGCATTTGGATCCAGCGCCTAAATAGTAGCGGCCCAAGGTTGATACTCCCACTCCGTGCTGTCCTTCGTACTCTTCCTTCCTCTTCATTACCTCAGTATTCCGACCAACATTACCCTGTTTTGTTTGCTTTCGTACACTACTTCGTAAACTAAGTACGAAGTAAGCAGCTGAAAAGAAAAGAGGGGGGGAGGGGATCGATCAAATCGACGGATCTTGCGTTCGTTCCTGACTGGCGTAGCATCAACTGCGTCATCATCTAAGAATTTGTTCTTTTGCAGTGGCGGTGCAGCTCCCTCCTCCCTCCTCCCTCCTCCCTCCT
>JUDQ01000440.1:7691-25555 GCA_000812075.1 Scedosporium aurantiacum
GTTAGAATATTATAACCTTTAGCTTTATTATTTTAGCTAAATATATTTAAATAAATAAATAGAGATTAAGCTTTATAATATAATAAGTAATAGTAAAGGAATTTAGTAGATAGGAAGTAAAAATAATAGTAAGTATTAATAATAATAAGTAATTATTATAATATATAATAAGAAATAAAAAGTAAAAAGGAGAAGAAATATTATAAAAAATAGTAAAAATAAATTAAAGTAAAATAATAAAGAAAGTCTAAATTTATTATTTATTTTATTTTATTTTATATATTATTAATTTTTTTTATTATATAATCTAATTTTCTACTTTTCTAAATTTTTATTATTTAACTACTACTTTACTTACTACTTTATATTTCTAAACTATATTATTAATAACTTAGTATACTATTTTCTACTTTTCTAAATTTATTAATTAGTAATTTATAAATTTTTATTTATATATATAATTATAAAAATAATTAGTAAGTAAACTAATATAGATATTACTTATTTTCTAATAGCTAAAGAGAATTATTAAATATTACTACTATATTACCTATAGTAGTATAGGACTATAAGCTCTAACTATATAAATATAAAAAGTAAGTATTCTATATCTACTAATAAAATAGAAAATTAATTTACTTATTTATAAACTATTTTATTTACTAGCTAATAGTCTAAAACTATTTTAGTAAATAATATAAGAAACTATAATCTAATAACTTTATAGTAAGTTAGTAAGCTTACTTATTATTATAATTATAAACTATTACTTATATTTAATAGTAAAATATAATAAGCTAAAGCTATAATAATAGTAATATATATTTAATATAATTTATTATATTTTTAATTTAGTTTATATTTACTTTTTTTATAACTTTTTTTACTTTTTTAAACCTTTACTTATTAAATTTTTCTTTTATAAAGTATATTATTTTTTATAAATAACTTATTTATTAATAAGTAATTAACTTTACTTTCTTTAAATTTAATAATTTATTTAATTTAAATACTTTTTTAATATATATTAACTTAATAATTTTATTATTAATTATAATAACTTTAACTATTTTAAAGTTAATTACTATATTATAAATATTATAATATAAAAAAGTAAAGTAATAAGTAAATTTTAATTTACTTATTTTATCTTTTAGTAAGTTTAAGTAATAGATTATAATTAGTACTTTTATTAAGTATTACTACTATGCTGTCTATAGTAGCATGGAACTATAGGCCCTAACTATATAGATATAAAGAGTAAGTGCTTCTATACTCACTTATAAGATAGAAGATTAACCTTTTTACTTGCAAATATCTTACTTACTAGCTGATAGTCTAAGAGTGATCTAGTAACCTATATAAGAAACTACTAACTAACAACTATCTAGTAAATAAGTAAGCTCACTTACTACTACAGTCGTAAGCTATTACTTACACCTAATAGTAAGGCATTATAGCTTAAAGCTATAATAACTTTAGTTAAAACTAATATATAGATATTTTTATATAGTTACTATTTACTTTACTATTATTTTTATTTTTAGCTTTATTATTTTAATTTTTACTTTTATATTAAAAAATATTTAAAATTTAATTTATTTTTAAATATAGTTAATTATTAATCTATAATTTTCTAAAAAGTCTATATTAAGTAGTAGTTTTAGTTTTAGCTTTATTATATTTACTTTTATTATTAAGTAGCTAAAGACTTTAATATCTTTAATTATTTTAAAAATATTATAATTAAAATTATTTTCTTTATAATTATTATTTTTAATATAATCCCTTTAGTAGATATTAGCTACTTTATTAATATAAATTAGATATTAAGTAAGTAAGCTATTTTCTAATCTCTATTTATTAAAAGGCTACTTACTTTAATATTAGAATAGATATAATAGCTTAGTTTATAAAATTTAAATTTAATTACTATTTTTATATATATATTTTTTACTTAATAATATAAAGTAGTAACTAAGTTAATAACTTAGTTTTTATAGAATAGAAGCTATTATTTAATTTGCGTACTTTATTATATTTTATATCCTATTTACCTTTATAGCCTACTATATACTTTCTTTTAAATTAAGTAAAATAGCTATATAGATACTTCTATAGATAATTATAAAATATATATACTATCTTATATTTTTAATATATTAAAATTAGTTATTTAATAATATATAAATTATTTATAAAAATAAGGTACCTAATAGAAAAAGAGGTTAATAAGTAAAGCTTTAAAGAAATAAGAAAAATAATAGAGAAGGTAAATATAACCTTAATTAAAATATAAAAGATATTATTAAATATAGACTACTATATTAAATATACTTTCTTTTATTTAAAAATAACTATAAAATAATAACTAGGATATATATAAGTTTAAGCTCTAGTACTTTAGCTAAATATACTTAAATAAAGATTAAGCTTTATAATATAATAAATAATAATAAAGTAATTTAGTAGATAGTAAGTAAAGATAATAGTAAATACTAATAGTAGTAAGTAGTAATAGTAGTAAGTAATAATAATAATAAAAGTAAAAGGAAGAAGAAATATTATAGAAGTTAATAAAAATATATTAAAGTAAAATATTAAATTAAAAGTTTTTATTTAATTACTTATTATATTTATCTTATATATTATTAATTCTCTCTATTATATAATCTAATATATAATTCTCTATTTTTTAATTTTTTATTAATAATTACTAACTTATTTACTATCTTATCTTTTTAAATTACTTTATTAGTACTTTAATATACTATTTTCTACTTTTCTAAATTTTTTAATTAGTAACTTTTAAATTTTTATTTATATATATAGTTATAAAAGTAATTAGTAAGTAGGCTAATAAATATATTACTTATTTTCTAGTAGATAAAAAGTACTATTAGATACTACTACTATATTAATTATAGTAATATAAGACTATAAGCTCTAGCTATATAGATATAAAAAATAAATACTTCTATATTTACTTATAAAATAAAAAACTAACTTACTTACTTATAATTATCTTATCTATTAATTAATAATCTAAAAGTAATTTAATAAATAATATAAGAGATTAATAACTAATAGCTTTATAGTAAATAAATAAATAAGTTTACTTACTATTATAATTATAAGCTATTACTTATATTTAATAATAAGGTATTATAGCCTAAGGCTATAATTTATCTTATACTTTTTAAATTTTTCTTAGCTCTTTTATTTTTTAGATTTAAGTTTCAATAACTAATTAATTAAATATTTTAAAATATTATTTTTATTTTAGTAAAAATATAATTATATTAACTTAACTATTACTTTTAAATAAAGTATTAAAGATTATTTTAAAAGTCTACCTACTAGGAGTTTTATTAAAAATTAAAAGCATTAATTAAGATAATTACTTTTATAGTAGTAAAGCTTACTAAGAACTAGCTTTAGATACTTATTAGCTAGTAGTAGTTAAAGTAATAATAGAATATATTTTCCTTTCTAGTAATATAAGTTTTATATAAGTTATTAAAAAAAGTTTTTATATTTTTACTTTTTATCTTTATAAGTTTATTATCTTTATATATTTTAATAGCTTATAAAAAAATTCGTTTATAATTTAAAATTCTATTAAAATTATTATAGTATTAAAAGATAGTACTTTATTAATAGTTATCTATTACTAGTTTTATTAATATTAATATTATCTTAGTTATTAATTTTAAGTAAACTATTAAATTAGTTTTCTATAGTTTTATTTCTACTTTTTATAAGACTTTATAATTATATAAGTAAGTTAATATAATAATATAAGCTATAAAGTCTTTCGAAAGAACTAAGTAATAATATTATTATTATAATAGATACTTTATCATAGTAGTTCTATTAAAGCTAGAAAAGGTCTCTACTAGTTATATTAGGTATTAGTTATATTAGTATTTATAAGACTAGGTTTTAGTAAGTTATAATTAGAAAAGCTATTATTCTTTAAAGTAAGTAAATATAGGAAGTACTTCTTATAAAACTTAGATATATTATTATATTTATATTATTAAACATATTATTAAATAAGTTATTTAAATATTCATATTATTAAATATATTATTTAAAAGCTTTTATTACTAAATATATTAATTTTTTATTTTTATTTTTTTAACTATATTAGAAATAAAGTTTTAAATTTATTAATAAACTTTACTTTAAAAATTTATTTTTAAAGGTTTTTAATAAAATTTTATTTTTAAAGGTTTTTAATAAAATTTTATTTTTAAATATATTTTTCTAATTCTTTTAAAAATTAAATTTTTATTTCAAGTTTTTTTTAAAAGCTATATTTCTATTCTAGTCCTTTTAGGAATTAGGCTTCTATTTTAGTTCTTTTAAAAACTAGTTTTTTAAATATATTTATTTTACCTTTAATTTTTATAATATTTCTTTATAAAGTTATTTTATTTAAATATAATAATAAAATCTATTTTTTTAAATACTTAATTACCTAATACTATATGATCTAGTAAGGGAAAACTAGATATACTAACTTATTAATCAATTCTAGAGTATACAATTCGAAACTCGGGATTTTGAAGTCTATGATCGCCATGGCCAGGAAGGCTAGTTGACCCATCCCGACTAGCAGCACGTACCGAAGCATTCCCCATTTCTGCAAATGCCTTGACTTGCTCATCATTTGTGTGTATCTTCCTCGTAGTCTCGTCTTCCTTCTCCCTAAACCGAACCCCATCACTAAAAACTTTTATACGGCCTTTAGATTCTTGACATAGCCTCTCCAGCCAGACGTCAGGGACATTCCCTTCAAAGCAGACCCATCTCAAGCTAGGCTGTCGAGCAACTTCCTCCAGCCAATTGGGCCATGCATAATGCTTTAAAATGAACGAGTCTCTCAATTCTTCCTCGCCATTCTGACGCCGCGTTTCCGCAGCCGGTAGCTCGCCTTCCACCTTCTCCCGGAACATGTTCTTGTGGAACTCAATATCCAGGTGATCGACGTTTGGGCTACGTTTAAGAAGGTGGAATAGGAAAAGTTCCCACGAGGGGTAGATGAAGTCGGGATTCTCGACAGCAACAACCATTGAGACACGGCGCAGTCGTTCGAATCGCAAAGTGCCGTGGCACTTGATGCCGGTGCGTGTGCCGGAGCCCGTGGTTGACTCGTGGACGATGATCTCGGTGAAGGCGAAAGGGCTCATTTCCATATACATCTTCTTACAAGTGCACATAACCGGCGGCACGGATTGTTCGTATGTTCGGAAGAGAACTTCAGGGTATTGAGCGATTTCCGTCATCAAAAGATCATTCTCATCCGGGGGGGCGAGAGCGAATCTCTGAATCTTCTCGCGGATCTCCGGAGGGAGGCGGAAGAAAAGAGACTCTTTTTGGGGGTGCATGGTCCCCACGATGGAGAATATACAGTGATGGCGATGGTGATGGCGATGGCGATGGCGATGGTGATGGCGGTTAATAAGGAGAGGAGACTCCTTAGATACATATAGTAAAAGATTTTTGTCGTTTTGAGGTTTATTTAGCTAGGCAGATAGCGATCACACAGCATCGTCAGTTAAGTTGAGCTGGACCTAAGCTGACCCTGGGCAGTCCTAAGTTGTACGAAGGAAAATATAGTGTATTTATTTATATAAGTTATTATTATAAGAATTTGTTATTATATTTAAGTAAAAATAACTTAAAACTATTTTATTATAAGAAACTAGTCTAGAACTAAGAATCTAGCCGAGAACTAAGAAACTAGCTTAAAATTTATAACTTTAAAATTTCTCCTATTATAAAAAATATAATTTCTATTAAGATGGAAGATATTAGATAGACTTTATATAATCTAAAAAATAATAGCTAAAAAAGAACTCTTCTAAAAAGCTATATTACTTTAATTATAATAAAGTTAACTACTTTAAATAAGACTACTCTAAGGCCTAGTCTATATATATAAAGATCTTAAATATTAATTAACTTTAAGAAGTATCTTTAAATAAAAATTAAGTAGAGAAATTTAATATAAACTATAACTTAGGAAAATCTAAAGATAGCTTTTACTAGGACTTTAAAGGCTATCTAAGTACTTACTATTAAGTATTTATATATTTTTACTTTTTATAATAAAGCTAAAGTTAAAGTTAATTTAAAATAAATTTCTAGTTTTATTAATTTTAATATTATTATAAAGATAAATTTTATTATAATTATATTTATAAAATATTATAAACTAGTTTTTAAAAAAGGATATAAAGCTTTTATTTTAAAGTAATATAATAGCTTATTATTTATAAGCTAATATATATACTAAATCTACTTTTAGATATAAGATATTAATAATTAGAAATATATTTATTAAAAGTTATTTTAAAAAGTTTAATATTCTAAAAGTACTTTTAACTTTCTTCTAAGCTAGCTAAGTTTATATAATATAGATCTCTAGATAAACTATATTATAAATATATAAACTTACTTTCTTATTATTTATAAAGACTTTAAGTATTTTATAAAATACTAGAAGAAAAATAAAATAGTATATATCTTAATACTTTTACTAAATTCTAAAAGTCTAATTAGAGAAAATATTATATTTATAAATATAATAGTAAGCTTTCTTTAAAACCTATAATAGTTTATTAATATCTTCTCTATATAAGTAGTAAAAGAACTTCTAATATTTAATAAAGTAGAATATATTATTAAATTAAAACCTAGAAAATAACCTTTCTAAAGCCTAATTTATCTTTTATCTTATAATTAGTAAATTAAACTCTAATAATATTTAAAGAAGATATTAGAAATAAACTAAATTAGAATATTTAAAAGTTTTACTAATATATCTATTCTTTTTATTTTTAAACTAGATAGTACTTTCTAGCTTTATGTAAATTATTAAAATCTAAATAAGATTATTATTAAAAATTAATATCTATTCTTACTAATCTTTAAACTATTATTTTAAATAAGCTATATTTAATAATTTTTTAAATTTAATTTAATAAAAGTATATATTACTATATTTATATTTAAAAAGCTAATTAGTAAAAAACTACTTTTTATATTAAATATAAGTATTTTAAATATACTATTATATTTTTTAAATTAACTAATATATTAGCTACTTTTTAAATATATATATATATATATATATAATATACTTACTAGCTTATTAGATTATTACTATATTATATATTTAGATAATATCTTAATTTTCTTTAAAATAAGAAAAGACTATTAAAAATATCTAGCTTAAGTTTTAAAATATTTATATAAAACTAAACTTTATATAAATATAAAGAAATATATTTTTTTCTAAAAAGAAGTTATATTTTTTAACTATATTATTAAAAAAATAAAGTCTAAATAGATTTTAAAAAAAATTAAATCTACTTAAAACTAAATAAAACTAAAATTTTTTAAAAATATCTAAGTCTTCTTTAGATTTATAAACTTTTATTATAAATTTATCTTTAAATACTTTATAATAACTTACCTAATTACTTTTTTATTAAAGGGAAGTAAAAATAAGAAAAAAGAAGAAGAGTTTATATAAATTAATAAAGTAGCTATAATGTTTTATTAGTTAAAATAAGCTTTTATAAAAACTCTAATATTATAATATTAGTATATTAAATAGTAAACTAAAGTTAAAATTAATATTTCTATTTAAATAATTTTTAATATCCTTTCTTAATTATTTAAAAGATAATAGTATTTTATTATCTTCTAATTTTATAAACTTATAGAAATTAAAAGGAAATAGGCTATTAACTAATAAGAGCTTTTCGTAATTATTAAGAACTTAAAAAACTAATATTATTACCTTAGAGAAATATCTCTTTTTAAAGTTTTTATAAATTACTAAGCTATTAAAGGTATTATTAATACCTTTATAAGAGATCTTTAAAAAAGGCTATTATAATAAGTAATAGACTTTATAGTTTTTAACTTTAAAATTAAATATTATTTTAAGAAGATAAATTTTATTAACTTATTATTAAGAAGACCTAATTATATTAAGATAGAGCTAGATTATTAAGAAGTTATTAAAGAATTGATAGAAAAGCATAACTTACTATTAGATAATAAAATATTTAACTTAAATAAGTTATTTAATTTTAATTTTTAAGTAAAAGAAATAAAACTTTATTAAATAGAAAAAAAGAAATTATTTTAATTAAGTTAGATATTAGTAGTTTTAGCTTAAGGTATATATAACTAGAAAGTAGAAAGAGATTAGCTAAAATAAGTCTTTAGGTAAACTAGTTTTAATTATAATAAGATCTATAAGATATAAAAAGATTAAAAGAATTTTAATTTTTAATAGAGTTAGGTAATAGGAGTAAAAGCCTTTTATAGAAAAATATTAAATAAAGAAAAGTAAAATTTTCTTATTTATTTAACTTATATTATTAGAAATATTAATATAGAGATAAATTATTTTTTAATATAAAGTTAGAGAAATTATAAAATTAGAAAGGATTTTAATAAGTTATTTTACTAAAGAATTTAATTAGAGGGTTAAAAGTTTATAAAAGATAGACTTATACTATAAGAAGATTATAAAATATATTTAAAGAATATTTAAGAATAAAATTCCTTTTTATAAAAATAGTAGTTTATTATATTATAAAAGCTATTTTATTATTTCTAATTAGGAGGCTTTATAAGTAAAACTATTAGAAAAGTATTATAATAACTTTTATACTAGTTATATAAAGATTTTTAAGATAGTAGAACTACTAAGAAGAAAATTTTATTAAGAGAATTTAGAGATAGATATTTACTTTTATATTAAAATATATTTAGAGTATTAAGATATATAATAGCTATAGTATAAACTATATAGCTTACTTAAATGCCTCCTTCTACTAGAATACTTATTTTAAGAAATTAATATTAATTTTATAATAAAATTACTAGAGACTTAGACTTTAAGTAGAGATAAAGTAAATATAATTTTTATTATTATATATAGATATATAAAGGTTTATAAATTTATTTTTATAATAAAGTCTTTATAAGTACTAGACTTTACTTATTTACTTTATAAAGAAATAAAGTATTAATTTAATATATTTACTAATATTATTAGTAATTATAATACTTTTTTATAAGTAAGTTTTAAGTAAACCTTTATAAAGTAAGGGAGATTACTTAAAGATTATCTATAATCTAATATCTATAATAAATAACTAAATAGAGAAGATAAACTAGAAACTAATTACTTATTTAAGGAAAATATATATAGATAAATTACTTTAATAAATTAAAATCCTACTAGAGGTTAAGTTTATATATAGTAATATCTTAAACTAGACTATTAAGATATCTTCTTTTAAAATACTATATAAATACTATCTTTATTTTATAAAGATAGTAATCTAATTAAAATAAAGATTAAAAAAGTAAAAGAAAAAATTAAATACTTTTAGAAAGTTTAAAGATAGATAGTAATTTAGTAGGAGTCTATAATATAAAATTAATAGTAATACTATAATAAATATTAAATAGATATCTAGTTTATACTAAAGTAATTTATTATATTATCTATTTAAAACTTCTCCTTTAAGATAATAGAGAAGAAGCTTATATTTATATATATTTATATATAAGTCTTTAAGAAGATTAATAAGAATTTTTATTATATATATCTCTTAGAAAAGTACTAGAGACTTTAAAATATATTTTATATATCTTTTTTAAAATATTAAAAGGATAGAGAGGAGGAAGATCTAACTTATAAGCTACTAGCTCTAGAAGATAAACCTAAGTAGTAAGAAGTTAAAGAGGTTATAGATTATAAAAATAAAAGTAATAATTAGTTTTACTTAGTAAAGTAAATAGGGTTTCTATTAAAATAAAGTAATTAGAAATTTATAAAAGAGCTAGAAAATACTTAGAGAGCTATTATAATTTATAAAAAGAAAGTTAAAGTAATAGTTTAAAGAAAAATTAAATAATATATAATATCTAGATTAATTAAAGATATATTATAGTAAAATTATATACTTTTATAATAAGTCCTATACTTTACTATACTTTTACTAATTATATTTTCTAATATTTTTATAAAATACTATTTAAAACTCTTAGAAATAATTAATAACTTATTTTCCTTACTAATACTTAAAATCTAAACTTTCTAATTACTTTCTATAATAATTATCTTTATATCTACTTTAGCCCTCCTCTATAAAGAGAAAGCTTCTAATATTACTTTTAATATAATAATATTTATAAAATTAGAAAATAGTAGCTACTTTCTTCGAAGAGTAAGTTATATTTAAAAAGTAGATATAGTAACTTCTTATTAAAGAAGTATCTACTTAAGTATAGGATTAGGAGAGCGGAGAAGATAATAAGTACTTTATAAAAGTTAAAAAAGTAATAAGATATTTAGAAATCTAGTTTATAATAATATTAATATCTACTAGAAAAGGAATAGTATAGAGACTTAATCTAGTTATAAGATATACTATATTTAAACTTAAAATATAAAAAGTAATTAAAATAATAAAAATTTTAAATATTATATTATAATTAGCTTAAGTATTTAAAGTTAAAATAGAGTTACTTTTTAGAAATAGTATTTAATAAAAGGAAATAGTATAGAGACTTCCTATAGAAAAATCTAAAAAGCTAAATTAAAGTATATTACTAATAAAGTTATTTTAATTTTATATTACTATTAAATTAAAAATCTACTATACTTCCTTTTAACTAGTTATAAGCTTTATTTAAAATATATTAAAATATATACTTAGAGAAATACTAGTATTTCTTATAATAAAAGTAGAGGAGCCTATAGGGGGTAAAAAGCTAATAGTAATAAGCTAGTAGGATAAAGCTATAGGAGCTATAGAAAAAACTTAAATAGGGAGAGTAGGAGTAGAGTTATTACTAGTAGTAGCTAGAATAGTAGAGATATTAGAGGGAGGAGGAAGAGTATTATTACCTTTACTATCTAAGAGGAGAATAGAAATAAGGGAAGTATCTTTAGAGTTATTACTATTATAGACCTCCTACTTATATAAGTCTTAGTAAATAAACTTTTATATAATATTTTACTAATAAGCTTAAGTACTATATAGTTATATTATATCTTTAACTATAATATCTAAAGAAAACTAACTAATTAATTTATAAATTAATAAATATATAGCTTTAATATTAGGATATTAAAGTAAAGTATATTTAAAGTATAAAGGTAGAGTATTTTTATTACTTCCTTTAAAATTTTTTTTAAATATAAGTTTAAATCTATAATATTAAGAAAATAAATTTACTTAGTAGTTACTATAAAGGTATTTAAGATTATATTTTTAAGATATTAGTATACTTTAATTATAAATTTAATTATTAGAGATTTTAAGTTATCTTTCTATATTACTTAGTTTAATAGTCTAAGTTTAGTAATTTAGTTAATAAAAGATTTTAGCTTTATCATCTAAGAGCTAAATACTTTTAACTATTTAAAGGTAAAAATACTCTTCTTTGTTAGTAGTAGCTAGGACTTATAGATAGAGATATATTAGTTAAAATAACTTTAGAGTTTAAAAGGAGAAGATATTTATAATTTAAAAAATAATAAGGAGTATAAGTAGGTAATAGGTTATATATTAATTTTATTAGGTTTACTTTTTAGTATTATCTTTATAGGAAATTAATATTAATAAGTACTTATTAATAGTATTATTAAAAGTTACTAAAAATAATAACTTAGTAATATAATAAAAATATAGATATCTTTAGACTTATATAATAGTTATAAAGTAGTAAATTATATTTATCAAGTACTAGGTAATTACTTAGAGTAAACCTTTTATACTTTTTAAAATCTACTAATAAGTATTAGTTAGTAAAAAGACTTATTAAAAGAGGAGATATAAAATACTTATTACTTAATAGCTTTTATATTTAAACTTATAAGTAAAGTATATATTTAGATTTATAAGAGAATATATAGTAAAAAGATCTTTATATATTAATAAAATATACTTAAAGTATAGCTTAAAACTAAGGCCTAATAGCTAACTATAGTTAAGATTATAAAAGAGCTTAATAATAATTTAGGCTTTATTTAAGATATAGTAAATATCTATAAAAAGGTTTACTATTATTATAATAGTAATATAGAAAGTTAGTAAGTAAAAAAGATTAAATAAAAGAAGGGAGTATAAATATAAGAAGAGATTAAGGTAGAATCTAGTTAGAGCTTTAAGGAAAATAAATAAAATCTTAGAGAAGATTTTAAATATAGAGAAAGAGAAAAAAATTATTTCTATAGATTAAAGATAAAATACTATTTATATTTTTACTATATATATAAATTTTTTATTAATTTTTTCAAAAAAGGAATATTTTTATCATTTTAATGTTAAAATAGCTTAGTAACTAAGAACAGTTTTATAATACTTTTAAATAATTAATAATATAGAGATATATCTTAGAGAAATAAGAACTAATATAAAAAATTTCTTTTAAAGTTAACTTATAAGGAATTTTAAAGGAGAAAATATAATAGTAACTACTACTATTTAAAAGAAAGTACTTCATAGAAATAAAGAGACTACTAAAAGAACTATAAAGAATATAAAATTAAATAAAACCTTATAAAATCTATATATATAAAAAGAAAATATTAATAATACTAGTAAAAGAAGAAATTAGCTAGCTAAAATATTATTAAAAGAAATTAGTATTTTATTATAAACTAAACTATAAAAGTAGATAATAGCTCTAATCTACTTTATATTTTAAAGTATAAATAGAGAAAGAAGATTAATTTTCTTAGATAGTTTAAAATAAATTAAGATAAGTTTTTATAAAATACTTAATACGATATTATCTAAAAAAAGGCTTTACTTTTAAATTTTTTTAAGCTTTTTAGAAAATAAAAAGAGATAAGTTTTTATAAAAAAGAAGATATTATAAAAATAATAATATTACTTTTTTTAATTATAGAAAATAGTAGTTTTTTATATAGAATATAAAGTAACCCTAAAGTAGGTCTAGAATAATAGCTATAGTAAACTTTTTTATATAAGAGACTATATAAAATTCTAGGGGGGTAATATAAAGAAGGCTATTATAGATAACTTAAAGAAGATTTAAAAAGTAACTTCTAAACTACTAAAAAATATTTATAAGAATTATTATAATTATAATAGTAAGGGAACTCTAAGTATATAATAGCTAGACTAAAATTATTCTAGCTTTAGACTTAAAAGTAATATAATTATATAATCTAATTAGAAGGGAGTAAGGTAGAGATAACTTTAACTCTTAGGCCCTTACTAGCTAAAGATATAATAATTAATATAAGTAGAAGTTTAAGAAAGAATTAAGAGATTATTTTCTAAGCTGAAGTTTAACTAGTAATTTTATAATTGGAATCTATTAGTATTTTAATAGAACTCTATATACTAGATTCTTATAAAGACTATAAAGAATATCGATCCTCTTTTAGTTTCTTTATTATTTATAGATAATATTATTATATAAAGTTTATATTTCTTTTTTATTTACTTTTTAAATATTAAATATTATAGTTTATAAGTTTATTTATATATTCAAAAATAAAATTTTTAAATATATTATTAATATTATTAACTTTTTTAATAAAAAAGAGTTTAAAAATATTAGTTTTTTAATAAATATTTATATTTATATTAATATTATGATAATAGATCTTTATTTTATTATATTTTAAACTTTTATTTATATATTATTATAATTATTATTATTTAATTATATAAGCTTAATATATATATTTATATATTAAATTATATTATCTATTATCTTATAATCTTATTATATTAAAAATATTTCTTTTAAAAGATATAGATAATAATAAAAAAAGTTTTAATAAGTTATATATATAAACTATATTTAGAAATTAATATATAAAATATTAAATATAATAGCTTTAGATAATTATAAAATGTAGAACTTAATAAAAATATTAATATATTAATATATTATTATTATTATATTTAGTATAGTAGCTTACTATTAGAGTACTAGACTTGCTAGGATGTACTAGGCCCGAAGCGAAGTTATAATCGAGCCCTAAATAAGTCTAAGCAGGTTATAAACTAGATTATAGAAGGAGAAAGAAGCCTATAGATAAACTAAAAAGTTAGTAAGAAGAGTTTTTAAAACTAGTAAGCTACTAGAAACTATAAAGAGACTATAATAAGTTAGAATAATAAACTAGAAAGAAATATTAGAAAAAAAACTATAAGCTAGAAAAGATAAAAGTTAAGAAAAATATTAGGATATATAAAAAAGTTATTATAACTTTAAAGAGAGAAAAAGATAATAATTAGTAAATATAGATATTAATATCTATTTTTAACTATATTATATAGATTTAGTTAATATATTATTTTTTATATTATAATATAATTTTATATCTATTAAATTTTTTTATATAATATATATAAATTATATAAATTTAATATAAGTTTAATTTAATTATTATATTATAAATATTATAATAATAATTTAAATATAAACTAGTTAATTTTTTTAAAAGTAATATTATTATAAGAATATATATATATATATATATATTTTCTTTTAAACTTTTATTTAACTCTTTTATTAAATTTATTTTATATATATACTTTATTAAATATTACTATTTTACAAAATTATTATATATTATTATATTAAGTAAAAACTAAAAAATAATAATAAATATTTATATTATTATTAATATATTAAAAGCTAAATTTTTTATTTAAAATTATAAAAATATTCTTTTTTAATTTTAAATTAATTAATAAACTTTATATTTAAATCTTTTTATAGTTTTTATTTAAATCTTTTAAAAGTTAGATTTTAGTTTTTTTAATTAAACTTTTATTAAATTTTTATTTTAATTTTTAAAATTCCTTTCTTTTATTTTATATTTTATTTTCTTTTTTATACTATTTTTATAATTAAATTATTTACTTAAATATATAATAAAATATAATATAAAATATAATAAATATAGATAAAAATATATAAAAACTAAATAAAAAGTATTAATAAAAAATACTATATAATATTAAATAGTAATTTAATAAAAAATAGTTTAAAGTAATATATTTAATAAATTAATAAGTTAAAATCTATAAAACTTTAAAATAAATAAAATAAAGTTTATTTATTATATTAATTTAATTTTATTAAAGTTATAAAGAATTTAAATATTAAAATTTTAATAGTTATTTAACTATTAAAATTTTAAAAGAGTAAAAAAATAAGAAAAAAATTAATTATATAAAAATAGTTATTATATTAGAAATATATAAAAAAAGTTTTTATTCTTCTATTTTTTAAAGCTAAAAGGAAGGAAGAAATTTAGATTTATATATATTTATCTTTCTTTCTTCTTTATATTAAATAAAAATTTAGTTATTTTTTATATACCTTCTACTTTCCTAGTCTTAGTTTCTTAAAACTTTAAGTACTTATTTTTTCTTCTTTATTTTTAGAAACTATTCTTTCTTAAGTTCTAAAAATCTAAAAGCTTTTTGAATTTTAAAAGATTAAACCTTTATTTTTATTTTTATATAGGGCGCCACTGCAGGGCACACTTATTTCATTAGACAGCACACTTTTACATAAGAAAATTTTTGGGACAATGTCACAATACATTGACCAACAGCCCCACCTAATTTTATATGTAGAGCCATGTACCTTTATTTCGCTCGAGTCCATTTTCAATTAAATAGCCAAAACAGTTTGTAGAAATCATTTTTTTCCCTAATCATTCCAAACACCCTCTTTTTCATCGCCCCAAACACTCTCTTTTTCATCGTTCCAAGCACCCTCTTTTTCGTCATCCCAAGCGACCCTTTTTCGTTGTTTGAGGTACCCTCTTTTCGTTGTCCCAAGCGACCCTTTTTCGTCGTTCGAAGCACCCTCTTTTCGTTGTTTGAAGCACCCTATTTTTGTCTTACAGAGGGTGATTTGGATGGTTCTGATACTGAAGATAGGGTTGGAGATGGTCTTGGGAGTGGTTTTAATCAGATGGCTACAGATATTACGATATTGGGCTAGGAACAAGTGGAGAAAGAGTTAAATGCCTTTGATACTATGATGGATCAAATGTTAGATGAAATCGACGAGCGTAGTTTAGTTGTTTAATTGAAAATGGACTCGAGCGAAATAAAGGTACATGGCTCTACATATAAAATTGGGTGGGGCTATTGGACAATGTATTATGACATTGTCCCAAAAATTTTCTTATGTAAAAGTGTGCTGTCTAATGAAATAAGTGTGCCCTGTAGTGGCGCCCTTTATATATATCTAATTCTAACTCTAGCTTTAAAATTATAAGGAAATTTTAAAATAATTACTTTTTAAACTATTAAAATTTATATAGTATTTCTTTTTTTTTAAAGTAATATTTTAATTATTTTTTTATTTTTATATTCTTTATTTTAAATATAAAAGCCTATTAGTAGCTAGCTTTAGTATAGACTTTTTTATAGTCTTCTATTATTATATTTTATTTTTTAAGTTTTCCTTATAGCTTACTATTAAACTATTAAAAGAAATCTTAAATAGTAATTTTATTAACTTTATTAAGTAGGACTTTACCTAAGTAAGATTTAAGGTTATACTACTCCATTTAGAGTTTATCGAGTATATAGTCCTTTTATCTTAAGTTATCTAAAGCTTTATAGATTTATTAATATTAAACCTTTAAAAATTTATAGTCTTTTTAATAAAAGTAGTAAAGTCTAATAGAATATAGCTTTATAAGATAGTAGTATATTATTACTATATCTTTTAAAGTTTAATATTTAGTTAAAATAATATTTATTAGATTTTAAAGTTTTTAAATATATTTAAAAATATAATAATATTTCTATTATTAATAGCTTAATACTAGTTTAAGATTTTATTTTAGATTATATTTCTTTTTAATATAGTATTTAAGTACTTTATATTATAAAATATAATTAGAAACTAGCTAATATCTTTTTAAATTATTAATTTAGTTTAAAAGTCTTTTAATTTATATAATTAAAGTAATAATATTACTTTAAAATACTAATCTATTATTTCCTAAAGTTAAGCTAGAACCTAGCTATAAAGTATTTAAAATAAAAGTTTTAAATAAAAGTCAAGTTTCTAAAACTTATTTAATAATAATAAAATTATTATTTAAAATAAGTACTAAGTTTTTATTAATAAATAAAAAAGCTATCTTTACTAAATTATAAACTAAAAAATTATAATAATATTACTTATAAATAATAAAAAAACTTAAAAAAAATAAGTATTCTTTATAGTCTTTATAAAAATCTAATATATAGTATCCTATTAAAGTACTAATAGATTTTAATTATAAAATTACTAGTTAGACTTTAACTTAGAGAATAATCTCTTAATCCTTTCCTAAGCTTCTACTTATATTAATTATTATATCTTTAGCTAGTAAAAGTTTAAAAGTTAAAGTTATCTTTACTCTATTCCTTTTTAACTAGATTATATAATTATATTGCTTTTAGATCTAAGGCTAAGATGATTTTGGTCTAGCTATTATATGCTTAGAGTTTTCTTACTATTATAATTGTAATGACTTTTATAAGTATTTCTTAGTAGTTTAGGAGTTGCTCTCTAAGTCCTCTTTAAGTTCTCTATAGTAGCTTTCCTTATACTTTAATTTATTTTAAACTTTTAAAAATAAGTTAAAAATAGTTTTTAAAAAGTAATATATTTTAAATATAAAAAAAATAAGAAAAAACTATTTTATAAAGAAGAATAAGTAAAGTATTAATAATAATTTATTTTTTAATATAAAGAGTTTTATATTAATAATTTTTTAATATAAGGAGTTTTATATTAATAATTTTTTA
>JUDQ01000441.1:3639-25476 GCA_000812075.1 Scedosporium aurantiacum
ATTCTCGTTCCTCATAGAATTCTCTTGGAATCTACTAGTAGTTTAGACACCAAAAAAAATTCTCCTGTTGACCGGGGAAAGCAGGAGGTCTCTGAAGCTGTTGGTTCCATCTGTAACCAGGTGTCACTCGTTCAAGAGGTGAGTTTGGATGCTCCTTGCCGATGAATTGGCCTCCGGACGACCGGGGGGTTTTCCCAGGCGATGAGGCAGATTGTCCTCCCGTAAACTCCGGTTAGTAGCAGATGTTTCAAAAGGACATTGAAGGAATTAAAAAGAGCAAATGACTTTTGGTATTAGTTCAAGATGCTGACGCGGGCTGGTTGAAATCTACCTTTCTATCTCGACATCTTTCTAAGCTATCCATCCATCCATCCCATTTCCCATAACATATATACGCCCATGTTGAATTGTTGAAATAAAAAAGTGCAGTCATAATTATATCTCTAGTGCAGGTTCCCGTTTCGCTGAGCCATGCTTAAAATGTCTAGAATAATCTCATCCGGCGCATATCATGCATCCGTCCCGTTCCGGTATCTTCGAGGAACGAGGTGTCTTGTCTGTTTTTGTTTAGAACAGACCCTCGATTTCGTCGGTCTCGACGTTCACATCGACGTTGAGATATCCTGGAGCCGTGGGCAAGCCAGGAATGGTCTGGATATCAGCAGCAAGAGCGTAACTACAAGGTACTCAAGTGGTTAGTTGATATTCACTTTCTGACATATGTTCAAAGCAAAACCTTGAACGGAATGATAGTAGAAAGACGTAAAGTGACAAAGTGAGGGGAAGGCTTGAAACTTACAGATAACCAGCTCCCGCAGCCATTCGAACATCACGGATAGGAACCGTGAAGCCCGTAGGAGCTCCCTTGAGTGCAGGGTCGTGGGAAAGGGAGTACTGAGTCTTCGCAATGCAGATCGGCAGGTTGCCGAAACCTTGGCGCGTGTAGGTATCGACCTTTTGTTGAGCAAGCTCGCTGAACTCAACCTTTTCGGCACCGTACATCTTCTTGCCGATTGCCTCGATTCGCTCCTGAACCGTACCTCCGAGATCGTAGAGCAAGTGAAGGTCCTTGGGCTTCTCGCTAGCAGCAATGACGCCCTTTGCCAAGTCGATGGCGCCCTCGCCTCCCTGGGCCCAGTGGTTGGACAGGATAGCGTCTTCCGCACCCGCCGCAATGGCTTCCTCACGAACCACGGCGATTTCGGCGTCCGTGTCGGTGTGGAACTTGTTGATAGCCACGACGACCGGAACGCCATAGGACTTGGCATTCTCAATGTGCTTTCGGAGGTTGCAGCATCCAGCACGGAGAATTTCGACGTTCTCCTGCTTGTAGACGGGGTCGAGAGGAGCACCGGCAGAAATGGGGGGGCCGCCTCCATGAACCTTGAGAGCGCGGATGGTAGCCACGATGACCACGACGTCAGGGACGAGGCCAGAGGCCCTGCACTTGATGTTGAAGAAACGCTCTCCGCCCATGGTGAAATCGAAACCGGCTTCGGTCACGACGAAGCCGGAGTTGCTGGCGTGGTCCTCATCGGGTTCCGTACCAGCGAGCTTCAACGCCATCTTGTCGGCGATGATGGAGCTGGCTCCGATACTGATGTTGGCGAACGGACCCGCGTGCACGAATACGGGCGTGCCCTCCAGGGTCTGCATGAGAGTTGGCTTAATCGCATCCTTCATGAGGGCGGTCAACGCACCGCCAGCTCCGATATCGTCGCAGGTGACCGGCTCGCCGCTCTTGGAGCTAGCGACGACCATGCGTCCAAGACGTTCCCTGAGATCAGACAAGTCGGTGCTGAGTGCCAGAATGGCCATGCACTCGCTAGCGACGGAAATATCGAAGCCGGTTTCGCGAGTGAATCCCCTCTCGGTAGGCGCAGTGCCGACAGTCACTCCACGCAAAAGTCGGTCGTTGACGTCGAGCACACGCCTCCAGGTGATGGTGGCAGGGTCGATATCGAGCCTGGCGAATCGATGAATTTCGTCCTCAGTCAAGTCGTCAGGGTTGGTCTTGTCGATGCCGAGCTTCTTCAGGCGGCGGAACATGACGGGAGCAAACTTCCTCACTCCGTCCTTCACTGGTACAAGTCGGCGGTACAGCGCGGCGTCCTTCTGGGTATTTTCGTGGAACATGCGCGTATCAATGGCGGCAGCCAAAAGGTTATTGGCCGCCGAAATGGCATGGATATCTCCAGTCAGGTGAAGGTTAAACTCGTCCATGGGAATGACTTGACTGTAACCACCACCTGCGGCACCACCCTTGATGCCAAAGGTAGGACCCATGCTGGGCTGGCGAACGTTGGCGAAAGTAAGCCGACCTAGGTGAGCACCGAGGGCCTGCGCAATACCCATCGTCGTCGTGGACTTGCCCTCACCAAGTGGGGTTGGTGTAATGCCGGTGACGACAACATATCGTCCGTTTCGACGATGGTCGAGTCGCTTCAACAGGCTAAGGTCAACCTTGGCCTTGTAAGCACCATAGGGCTCGAGTTCGTGGGACGCAACACCCGCTTCCACAGCAACATTGGTGATGTGCTTGGGGATTTGGCGTCGAGAGACCTCAATATCGGAGGGGACAGGGTCCTGGAGCTTCAGAGGGAGGGGAGACAGCTTCCTGTCCTTTTGCTGATCGAAGTGTCGGGTAGTCGCGTCGACAACGTTTTGCATAAGCATGGCGACGGTCATGGGACCTACACCACCAGGAACAGGTGTGATGTGCGAGGCGACTTGGGAAGCACTCTCGAAATCCACATCGCCAACCAGCCTATAGCCTGACTTCTTGCTAGCATCTGGGACGTAGTTGATGCCGACATCGATGACGACGGCACCGGGCTTCAACCATTCGCCCTTGACGAACTCGGGCTTGCCGATAGCGGAAACCACAATATCGGCATTCTTGAGATGCTCCTGGATATTCGCCGTCTTGGAATGGCAGACCGTCACCGTGGCATCGGCATTTGTGAGGAGCTGGCTGACGGGGCTACCGACAATGTTGCTGCGGCCAATGACGGTGGCATTCTTGCCCTTTGGATCAATTCCGGCCTCCTTGAGCAAAGCCATGGCGCTCTTGGGAGTGCAAGGCACAAAGAACGGCTTGCCGCCGCGCTTGGCGAGCTCGCCAATGTTGAAAGTGCCGAAGCCGTCGACATCCTTCTCGTCCGAAACGGCAGAGGTGACAGCATACTCACGAATGTGACCTGGAACTGGAAGCTGGATTAGGATACCGTGAACATCGGGATTGTTGTTCAGGCGGTGGATCTGGTCAAGCAATTCCGGTTCCGTGATGGACTCGGGGTAGTGCAGCAACTCGCAGCTGATGCCGGCCTGAAGGATGTGTTAGGACCTATTTTACTTGAAACGGACGAATAAAAAATAATAATAATAAATAAATAAAATAAGAAAAGAATACGAACCTCAGCGGCGGCCTTCAGCTTCATGCGCACATAGGTAGCTGAAACTCTGTGTTAGCCTGTTGACATCCGACATCGTTGAGGAGGATTATTCTTGATGTCCGTGAGTTGCCATTGTCGGGATGGCGTCACGTCACTAATGGTGGGGCAGGGGCCAAGGGTTCAAAACGGGTGAAATGAGGGGTCCGAGGGTCCAAAGCAAAAAGGGAAGGGAAAAAAAAAAAGGAATCAGGCCAGCCGGGTTAAAGGACCAGAGTGAGCCATGAAATTCTCCGGGAAAGACATACAAGAATCACTGCGGTCTCCGACTATTTTGAGAGAAAGGAAACTTCAAGTCAGCGCGCTGAATTTTCTTTGAACTTGGGTCGCCAGAATGAGCATTGGCGGGGGGCCATTGATCAATGGCAGTTATCGTCATTGATCGATGGCGGGGTACGAATAGACTTACCTTGGATAATTTTTAGGCATGGCTGATAACGCGGGTTTGTCAATTGCTTCTCAGCAATCTCGGCCTTGAGCCTCTCTCGGATGGATTTGGCAAGGGCCGTTCCATCGATCTTGCTCGCGACCATGGTTTCTGGATCCGAAAAGGTAGAGGCAGCTGATTCTGCAGAGGCGGAGGATGAGTATGCGCGGGCAGGAATGACGTTGCCCGAAATTTGGCTTGAGGCTTGGAGGAGGTGGGAGGAAGAGGATCGCAAAGGCTTTGTGCGGTAGAGGTCAGCGGTACAAGTCCGTTGCGCGGTTGCCGTTGCGGTCGAAGCCTGGAGCGGCAAAGGAGTTGAGGCAGAAAAAGACGATAACCGCCGGTAAGAAGATCCAGGTACATGCGCGTGAGCAAGAGCATGAGCGTGGTGAGTACGTATATCTGGACGTCTTCCTGGGCCGCGGTTTAAGTCGGACATAGGCGTGCTCTCAGTGGTTGTGCCAACGGAGCCACTCGGCAAGCCCCGATTGTTAGCGCCTTCAGAACCCACTCCAGGGCCTGAACCGGATCTAGATCGCTCCGTAGACTGGTACGGCAGACTGTGTACATTTCGACACGTTGTGGTGCTGCCAACAGCCGAGGGACGCGCTATTATTTGCTGGCCCCGAATTCTGAGATTTCCCGTGCCCTTAACTGCCCAAAGGCGAGCATCAATGCCGGCACGGGAGGGCAGCATCTTCGATCGCGATTGTGCTCGGCGTCACAACCTTTTTGGGTGAAATGCTGGATTTTTCCCGGCTTGCACCTTTGAGGACGGTAGAATTCGAAATTTTTGACCCGGACGGTTTTGTAGGATTGAACGGATGGCAAAGGGAAGAGAGAAAGAAAAAAAATCAGAAAAATTTAGGAAAAAAAAAGGACTATATCTATACTCTGCATCCACTAAGCTTCTGTTAGCAGAGACCAAGACCCAACGGAACCGACACGACGCTTCACAACTGTGGGTCTTCAGTGGCCCCTGTCAACTCAGTCAAGGAATAAAGGATCTAGACCTCGGAGAGCATCATCGCCTGAGCCTTTTCTTCTCGGCGAACGCTTGGCACGCAGTATGCAAAAGCTTGTGAAGAGGATTAGGTGATTCTTGGGGACAATTAATACCTTGTGAGCACGATTATGACTCATGCGTGATCATGGCTCATCGCCACAGCCGCCGTGCTTTTGGGATCCTTAAAACTATGTACTACTAAAGAGCTGGCCCGACAGGAGATCGAGGCCACGATGGATGATATGTCGTCTTAGTCCAATTGTTCAAGTCGCCTTTGGTGTTCTGAGCCTGGATAGGATTACGCTTAGTCATTTGGAAAGAGCAGCATTGAATGCGCCACATTAAATACAACATTGAATATGGATGGCTAGATGGTCCAAGTCGCCTAGGCACAAGCAATTCATACATGTTGCAAGGGGGTGAGGATGTTACGCACTGCACAAGATGAGAGGGACTGAGTGGCTCAAGACTCCCAATGGCGGCCTATAGTTTCACGATTGGAAACTACTTCAGAAACGCAGCGGGATGGTGAGCTTCTCTCTTCACCTCCAGGCCAAATTCTCGAACGAAAGTCGGTGTAGCTCCGGGCTCGGCCTTGGGTTGTGTAGTACAACCCGGACACAATTTCGAAAGAGTGGGTCGCTCTAAGACCGCGACTGTACCGCTGTCGACTCTGTACGCCGCCGCCAGGTGCAGGAAGGAACGTAAATCAGTATGAACGTCGTAAATAGAATATCTCCTCAAGAAATGGCCACGTCGAGATTGGTCTGGTTGATAAAAGATTGTGCCAAAACGTAAGAAATAGTCCCCGATGGTCGGTCTTCGACACGTGCTCAGTCCGAATCATGTTCCTGCATGAAATTGCCAGATCGATCAAAATCGATGGCTGGTGTCGGAATGCCAGAAATTAGTGTGGCGTTATGGCTAGTGCACCGTGACTGTGGCGTTCGCTTTTTTTTCAATTCCAGCCTTGGTGTGGCCATCCATTTGACCCAAGCTCTGTGGCTGACTCAGCCCCAAACCACCCCTCCATCCACTGTTCGCGGGGAACTGTGACTGAGGATTTGCCCCACACATGCACAAACGCACAATATCAAGTCCAAAGCCTAGAAATTTTTCGACGTTGCCTACAAGTTGGTCGCTATCGATCTCAAGCTCCCACCCCCTCCTCGAGCCGCAAATACTCAAAGGTCATCCTACGCATTCTGTAATTTAGATCTCCTTTTCCTCCTCTTCATACCTTCACACAAAATGAGGCCTATACTATTATCCGGGCACGAGCGTGCGCTCACCCAGGTCAAGTACGCAACACCCACCATCACACACTCCCTCCAACCCTTCCCCTCCATGGTGCTCCTGGCAGGATACCACACCCTTGAATCGCCATAAGGCTAACCATAACCCCTGCCCATAGATACAATGCCGATGGCGATCTCATCTTTTCCGTAGCCAAGGATAACCAAGTCTGTGTTTGGTTCTCCCATAATGGCGAGCGTCTCGGTACCTACAAGGGCCACGTAGGTGCCATCTGGACCGTCGATGTCGACCCCACGAGCACGATCGCCGCCTCTGGTTCCGCCGACAACACTATTCGCCTCTGGGAGGTAAAGACCGGAAGGTGCATCAAGACCTGGGAGTTCCCCACCGCCGTCAAGCGAGTTGAGTTCAATGAGGATGCCACCAAGGTCCTCGGCGTCACGGAGAAGCGAATGGGTTACCTCAGCAACATCATCGTGTTCGACGTCACCATAGATCCTGAGGCCGAGCAGACCGACGAGAGGGCGCTTACTATCGTTTGCGACCGAAGCAAGGCGACTGTGGCGGGTTGGAGCTATATGTCCAAGTACATTATTGCTGGACACGAGGATGGGTCGATCTCTCAATATGATGGCAAGGTAGGTTTTTTTAATTTTTTTTTTGTTTCCTCCTGAAGGTGTGTGCGGCCTTCTAGGTTGGAGTAGTGGGCGAACTAACACCTGCCGTAGACTGGAGAGCTTATCATCAACTACGCCATCCACGATCTCAACCAGCCTATCACTGATCTCCAGTGGTCTGCTGACCGAACATACTTCATCACTGCTTGCAAGGACAAGACCTCCAAGGTAAGCTCATCCACCCTTTAGTCCGAGTATGTCGAGGCTCTCTTTCTAACGTGCTATTGTACCAGCTCATCTCCGCCAAGGATCTTGAGGTCCTTAAGACCTACCCCAGCGATACCCCCCTCAACAGCGCCTGCATGACCAGGAAGAAGGACTTTGTCATTCTCGGTGGTGGTCAGGCCGCCATGGACGTCACCACGACTGCCGCTCGCCAGGGTAAATTCGAGGCTCGATTCTACCACAAGATCTTCGAGGACGAAATTGGCCGTGTCCGTGGTCACTTCGGCCCCTTGGTACGTTGAAACAACCACTACTGATTTCTCTTCTCTTTCGCCTCAGGTCCTTTTCGGAGTTACTGACATTCCATCCACAGAACACTGTCGCCGCCGATCCCACCGGCAAGAGCTACTGCAGCGGAGGAGAGGACGGATACGTGCGAGTTCACCACTTCGACAAGGGTTACTTCGACTTCCTTTACGAAGTTGAGCGCGAGCGGCTCAACCGGAGTTCCTAAACAAGCTCCGCCCGCTCACCCCATATTACACCTCTTTAAGAACCTCGAAAAGAGAACAAAAGAAAAAAAAGACCCATGACCCGTGTCTTGCATGCTCGGCGTTTCGGAGTTAGTTCCTCGGTATGGACAACGAATGTTTGTGTGAAGAAAACTAGGGAGGAAAGGGGGGGAACTCGCATCGGAATTGTAATGATTTTGAAAGTTGTCGATGCCTCAAAGTTTATAAATTATTTTTCTTGGAATTTCCTGGGCTTTGATGTCTCGCTGGCGATAAGTCTCGCGGTGTATCAGAGTAGTGTTAAGAAAAGAGGGTTTAGATTTCCAAGAGTTTTCATATTCTAGAGGTCATAAACAAGGAGACATTACGTTAACGCATCTCAAGGTCTTGGAAGCACGCGAAATTCAGTATAACTGACTTTTGGGTTCGATTGATCAATGATGTATCTTGAAAACTTGAAAAACGTATCTACCAAGCCTCCCTAGCCATGACACCTTTTTCCACATATACATCTCGCCCTCCCCTCCCGGCCAACCAGATCAAAATAGGGAGAAAAAAAAAGGAATGAAAAACATGAAAAACAGAAAATGTGATGAGAACATCACCACTTGTAGGCACTTAGGCCATACCATACGTAGCCAAGAGTGATGAGGGTGCCGAAAACATGAAGTCAAGGGCCATCATCCTATAAGATTCATAGGGGGATGGCTTTGTTTGCGGGCAGATCAGAAGTGAAGGGGCTGAAATTCCCCCGTTCTGCTGCTTCTAGCGAATGAACCTTGACTGAAGCCAACCTCTTCCAACGCCATTAACGGCCAACAGGACAGAAAACCAGGGACGTCACAAGAACAAGGAATGGAAAATAAACCCGAGGAGGCTTATCAACGGTCCTCGGATGAAGGATAGGAGGCTCGTGGCCTCCTAAATGCGGGATGCGAAAAGGGTAACAAAACAGAGCCGAAGAAGAAAGGCAAGAGACTTTTGCAGAGAAGAAGTCTCCGTTATTTCTTCTTGCCCTTGGACTTGGCCTTGGCCTTCGAGGCCGCACCGCCGGATGCGTTGCTAGCGACGCTGGAGGCACGTGAGGGACTGGCCGACTTGGACTTGCTTCCTTTAGTTGTGGCCGATTTCACATTGTCAAGGGCTTTATTCTGCTCGGATGTTAGGAAATGACTTCAACACTCGATCTGCATAAAAAGAGGGGGTCTCTACATGTCCACATACCTTGACACCGTTCTTGGACTTCTTTTTGGCCGGAGCCATGCCAAGAATACTATCCTCGTCGTTCTCCTCGTCCTCTGGCTCACGCTTCGATTTCTTCTCGCCGTTAGTCTTCGAAGGCTGAACGTCCTCATACTCTTTCATAACGGTTGTAAGGAGCGTCGTGCATCGCCGGCTCAGCTCAATAGGCGTTCGGCTTAGGAAGAACCAGTCGAATCTAAACAGGGGGCTGTCGCGGATTTCCTCCCTGATGTTCTCGTAGAGACCCTCGCTATCAATTCCGTACTTGTCGAGAAGCACAAGGAGGAACCGATCCTCCTCCTCGGTGTAGACCTTCTTGTTCGTCGTGGAGACGGAATAGTTGATTTTAAGCTGTTGGAGGGGCACGCGATAGCCCGAAATCTTCTTGCGCAACATCTTACGTTGGTGCTCAACACGCCGCATGCGTTCTTCGCCGTCCTCGATGATTTTGATGTATTTCTGATAGTCGGAGATTTCTGTGTACCTCTGCCAGAACGCCTTGGCGTAAGTCTTAATTTGGGCCACGGTCTTACTGTCGATGTCTTCGGCAATCCTGTCGTAATCAGTACGACCGTATTTACCGGAACCGTGGACAAACTGCTGGAAGTCCCTGCGGTTCCAGTCGCCGAAGCCCTGCTCGGACAGCTGTGCCTTCTCATCCTGCTCCTCCTCAGTTAGGGGAGTAGCGTTATCAATCTCTTCCTGCAGGCGGGTCCGCTCGGCCTCGCGCTCCTCGAGTGTGTCTTCCTCGCCATCGGCAAGGGGAACCTTGTAGCCAACTTCCTTCCTGTAGTACGCTGTCTCGCGATCTTGCAGTTCTCGCAGCCGGGAAGGGTAGAATTGGTAGTCATGCACAGGGACTTGTTTGGGTGCTCGGGGGGCCTTGGGCTTCTGCTCCGCCTTGCTGCTTGGATACATGGCCTGTTTGAAGTACTTGTCCATCGAGTAGGATTGCTCTTTGCGCTCGCGCTTGGCAGGCTCAATCCAAGTCATGAGGTTGAGATCCGTCTTCTTCTTCTGGAAATCCTTTCCGTTCCACTCATAGGCAGATTCCGAGGTGAAGTTTTGAAGATCGTCTAGGCCAAGCTTCTCATACTTGGCGTTCAGTTCTTTCGTCCGGTTCTCTCCCCGGGCGAGAATTTCCTCAATATCGGCGTCGTCAATCTTTCCGCCTTTGTTGGCAATAAGACCTGTGCCGCCCTTTGTCGAAAAAACGTCCTGCGCTCCGTGCTGGATCATAGACAGAAGCTCGTCCTTGTTAGCGGCGGCCTTGGCAGCAATCTGGGCCCTCCCCTGCTGGATAACCAGCTGATCTAGCCTCAGTTTCTGGGCTGCTCGCTCAAGAACTTTCTCCTCGATGGCATTATCGGTAACAAACCGATAGACGACAACCTGCTTAGTCTGTCCGATACGGTGGGCTCGGTCCATAGCCTGGAGATCGGCTTGAGGGTTCCAATCGCTATCATACAGAATAACAGTGTCGGCGGTTGTGAGGTTAATACCCAGACCGCCAGCTCGAGTGGTGAGAAGGAAAACGAACTTCTCAGAGCCCGGCTTATTGTATTCGTCGATAGCCGCAATTCGGTCCTCATGAGCAGTGCCACCATCGATACGGCAATATTTGTACTCACGAAAGACGCAGTAATCTTCAAGGATATCGAGAAGTCGGCTCATCTGAGAGAAGATCAGGACACGACTGCCATTCTTCTGTAAGCGAGAAAGAAGCTTGTCGAGAACAACCATCTTGCCCGAATTTTCTACGAGATGCTCGTCCGTAGTATAGGGAGGACCGGGTTCGGCGCCTTCGAAGAGATATGGGTGGTTACAGCACTTTCTGAGCTGCATGACAATGTTCAGGAGACGTGTCTTGGACTCGCGCTTGCCGCCTGCACCATTGACGGCATCGATATCCTTTTCCAAGATTTTTTGGTACCACTTGACTTGCATTTCGGACATGCCAATGTATAGATTGACCTCCTTCTTCGGAAGCAAGCTCTTTTCGACATCACTCTTCACGCGACGTAGCAAGAACGGCCGTAAGACGCGGTGGAGCTGCTGGACAACGGTATCTTGGTCTCTATCCTGACCGGTGAACCAGTTATCGAACGCCTCGGAATCGCCAAATACGTCGGGAAGTAGGAAATTGAGCAGGGCCCAAAGCTCGTGGAGGTTATTCTGGAGGGGAGTACCAGTAATAAGAAGGCGGTTTCGCGACTGGAACAACCGGATCACTTGAGAAAGCGAAGATTCTTCGTTCTTGATACGGTGGGCCTGGGGCGGAAACACGTTAGCATTTGCAGAGTCGCCAATCAAGGCGCACGGCTGAACATACCTCGTCAATGATAATGTACTGCCAGGCAAATTTCTTGAGGTGGGCCTTCTCGCGAAGAACCATTTCGTAACTCGTGATACACACATCAAAATCCTCGTCAATAAGCCGGTCGTTAATAAGCTGGTGTCGCTCTTCCTTGGCTCCCTGGAGCACCAAAACGTTGACCTCGGGAGTCCACTTTTCGAACTCGCGCTTCCAGTTATCGAGAGTGGATTTGGGGACGGTGACGAGGTGGGGCCCGGTGATGCCCATCATATGGCGCAGGTAGCCGAGGAAGGAGATCGTCTGCAATGTCTTTCCAAGACCCATTTCGTCGGCAAGAATGCCCGAGATACCATTCTCGTGGAGTGAGATGAGCCAATTAAGGCCGGCGACCTGATAGTCTCTCATCGTGCCCTTAATGAAAGATGGCGACTCGCGGAAGACGGTGTCTGCGGCTCCACCGCGTTTCTCGTCCTTGAGCAGCTCTTCATCCTCTTCCTTCTCAGTTCGTCGACCACGGGCATTAACCGCACCGCCTTGGCGACGCGCACCACCCTTCTTCTTGTCTTGTTCGGCATTTTGACGATCGATTTCGACCATAATCTCGCGGATTTTCGGATCGGGATTGGCTTCGATGAAATGGCGAAAAAGATCTGTCAATCCGAGAAGGTAACGAAATCGGCGAATAGTATCATCTTCCTATGATAGACGTCAATATACCGCAAGATCCTTACGCGCACAGCAGGCAAAGATATCGCATACCTTTGACTCTCCGAGCCTGTCATGTTTCTTGCCAAAGACGCTGCGGCGAAGCTGGTTGGCCTCGCTCCTACGCTTCCGGCCATCTCCAATAGGCTCGCCGACTACGCTGCTGGCTGTGGTATTTGGCTGGGTATCAGAGTCGGAGTAGTCGGGAGTATCGACCTCCTATGGTAATGGTGTTAGCATGGACTCGAGGTTGCGACGCCAAGCCACCTCGGTCAATTGAGATGAAATAAATAACAGTGAGAATATGAAATAGAGGTAGCGAACATACCATTTCAGAGGCGATGTGCTGTTCTGGTGCGTCAGGCATGAACGCGTCCGTGTCTGTGTTCTGGCGGCTCGGGGCCATTGTGAAGGCTGGAGTGGAAAACCACTTTACGCGCCAATGACGCGTCGTAAGGAGCTTAAGAAGACACTCTGGGAAAAAATATCAAGGTGAAAGAGAGATATTAAAGTCAAGGAATAGTAGCAGTGGTAAGATACCAGTGCAAGAGGTGATGTTGGGTGTTAGGAAAGAGTAAAAGAAGAGTCAAGAAACTTTTGGGAGAAGGATGGTCTAGGATTCTTGATGGCTTATCACAAAATCACAGCATGGGTATTAGGAGGAAGTGGATGTGCTGCTCATTCAATGGGCAGTATTTAGCCGATGATCTACCACCATTGCCTTAACACTCCAAAGGCTCACAGGGAAAGAGGATAAGAGAAGGAGCTCTCAATAAAGCACCCCTTCCAAGAATAGTTTTTCAACAAGTGAAAGGCGAGTTCTTTACAATATTCATCTGGATTGAAGGAGAAGGAGGAGCAAAGAGTCAAAAAAATTAATGAAAGATAAAAAATAAAAACAAAAAGATGAAAAGACTAGCTCAAGACAAAAAGTAAATTCTCTGCCCAAGGGAGGACTCGAACCTCCGTTTCCACGGCCACAACGTGGCGTACTGACCCCTATACGACTTGAGCTTATTGGGAATTCGTTATTGTCGTCCTCCTAGTTCGTCCATATCAACCTAACTCACTCGGAGAACGGAACACGACAAGCCCAAACCATCACGTGACCGTTCGATGACTAACACACCTCCTGCTACAATGTACGAAGTACCTCTCTTCATTGACCTCAAGATTGTCTGGCATCTCAGACAACAACAGAGTTTACAAGCACCCAACTTGAGGCACACTATTTATGTCAATCTTGACCGCTCGTACTCTCTATAAGGGATATATTCATTCGTGGTATATACATCTTCGTACTGCATGGGAGCCAGCTTCCTCTAGGCCTCGATACCTGTCGAATTACATCATTTGATCAGTCAATTGCTTTCCTGCTGGGCTTCCATCGTCGCACGTCAACTGACAATCTCGCGCCATCGCACCATTCATCGAGAGTTGGTTTGGCGTCCTGGACATGACTCGGACAGATCCGCTCTAGTCTTTCCAAGTTACAATTCCTCTTTTCAGGTGCGCCCATGGTTTGAGCATGCCAAACCCATGCATGAAGAGAAGAAACAAGAAGAGTCCCATCATTTCAAATAAAAAAACGCCCAAGGATAAAAGAATGCAGCCCCCCGAATTGAAAGGGGGAGAATTAATGAGCGTTGGAAGGATAGGGGATATCGGATATATATGAAACAATAACCAAGAAAAGAAATGGCCGGCCGTGTTAAACATCATCAATAATGTTCTTCACCATCCAAATTGCTCGCAGTGGAGCTCGAGGGCGGGCCCCTCACATTGGATGCACGCCGCCGTGGTGTTCCTTACTTCGTCCATGAGGCTCACGGGTCCGCACCCTATAATGAGGATCCGTTCGGTCCTACCGGCCTTGGCAACTTCGTCCTTGATAATTTGGGACACACTGGGTCGACCCTCGGAGATATCAATGCCAGTGTCGAGACACAGTTGATGCGCTCCACAGTTGCCAGAGCAGACTGGTAGGTGCTCTGAATGGGCGGGCGATGAGGACTGGGATTCCATCTTCTCGATACTATCCATCTTTTCTACGTCCTCGCGCATCTCTCGGTCCAACGCAATCGGCGTCGTAGAGCGGGGTGGCGTCGCAAGGTACAGGTTGGGCTTGTCCTCGTCGGCCGACGGCGGCGGTGTGTTGCCAGTTACGTGGATGTTGACGTTGACCTTGCCGCTAGCTCGGAGCTCTTGAATGTGGTCGGCATACCACTTGAAGTAGCCTGTTATCGCGAAGTCGTTAGTTCACACCCCCACCTTCCTGTACGACACCTCCATGGTCACAGAGAGACGCGTCGTCCCGGCACTTACCTCGGTGTCTGCACATCCAGTGGAACTGGATTGGTAGTTTATTGTTCCACTTGTTCAATGCTCTCAGGGCCATTCCGACGGTGAAACTTGCTCCACTACCGCCGCCAAACATCACGATTCGGTCAAAAGATGGTATGTTGGGGAACGTTCCGTACGGTCCTTCCACAGACGCCATCAAGCTCCTGCCGGGATAGGCTGAGGCAAATCTGTGAAGATCGCGGGTGAAGCCGTCGTATGACTTGACCACAAACTCGTTGGACTCCGATGAGACAACGGTAAATGGGTGCATTTCGAAGAAGCGGACTCCAGGGATCCAAACGAAGCAGTGGGAGCCCGATGCATCACCGCCGGGCCCCTTCTTGAGTTTGATACGAGTACCACCTTCGGAGAGGGGGTAGATGGTGGCCTCGTTGTTGACGCTATAGAAGACAAGTCGGATGAAGCGGATGGACCTATCAAAGACCCAGAGGCCGCCGACGACGCAGGTTACGATGGCGATCTTCTTGACGACCTCCGGCTGGTGGAGACCAACAAAGACGACAGTCGCCAGGAAGAAGAGAAGATGCATGACGTAGAACAATTCGTACCAGAATCGGCGGATAATGATGGCGGAGAGTACAACCACGAGGAAGCAAAAGCCGGCGACGATACCGTAAATCTCTTCATGTTCACGGAGCCGCTTGATGTTGTTGGAATTCGCGAAATACGAAGCGTAGGTGCAGGCGTGTAGGATCACGACAGCGAAGGTGACGGACCCGGCGATCTTATGCAACACATTGATGCGTTCATATGACCAGGCCGAGATGTAAGCGAGTGGGGTGTTCTTCAGCGACAGGAAGACTACCACCACCAGGTTTGAAACGCTCAGCCTACCGCCAACGTCAGTACCACCATTGAGATTGCCCCGCCTGTTCGTCAAGGCGCAATCGGATGGATTTAGTTCAAGAGGGATATACGCACCATCCCCACCTAGCGGCGAGATTCGTTTGGATACCTAGGCTCTTGTTGTCCATGTTGACAAATGATACGATGACATTGATGGCGACGAAGAGAGCCGCCAACACTGCATGGCCACGGGAAGGCAACCCAGGGAACCTAGGCAAGAGCGTCCTCCTCACAATTCTAGCGTTGCGTGTTAGTCTTGAGGCGACACATTTTCCCGGGGGATATCCACAACGAGCGGGCTCTCTCGAACGCATGCCCTGGAGAGTTGACGGAGACTCACCTCGAGACATAATGGAAGGGAGCGAATATAGTCGCCTTGTTGAAGCCGCTCTTTTGGGCAAATACCCTTGTGAGATGGAGGAAGATGAAGAGTCCCATGAGCCCGCAAAGACCTGCGGCGTAGAACTCCATCGTTTTTATGTTCATTTCTGTTCTCTTTGCGAAGAGGAGTGAGAATGCACTCGGGCCGCCTCCACCACCTCCTCCCCCGCCTCCTCCTCCCCCTGCTCCTCCTCCACCACCGCCGCCACCACCGCCAGAACCCCCAGACCAGCCGCCGGAGCTCATTTTGGATTGCACTGGATTCGGTTCTTGTCTTTGCTTCTGTCGTGTATGGTCCTTCTTCTGCTCATAAAGGGCGTTCCTCCTCTAGTTATAGCCTCTTCCGGTATAAATTTGGGCCAAGAGTGTAAGTGGCCGTGATGTTTGTGTGAGATAGCAAGATGAGATGCCAAGCTTATGTGTGTGTGGGGGAGGAGGAGGAGGAGGGAAACAAGTTGGAGGAGGTAGGGCAGAAGAGGAGACAGAAGCTCTTACGTCCCCAGTGAAGATCGCTCCGGGTTACAGGTCCAGGAAGAGTGGAGGGAATGTGAGACAGGGGAGGGCATCGTTTTTTATGTTTGGGGTGGGCAGAAGAACCAACAGGCTTCGAGGAGAGAACGCAACATACAACACTTTCCATGGTTGGGCGTCTTCTCTATTGCTCTCTCTACTGACTCTCACTACGCAACCTCAGATCTTCTATCGCCACTCCCCTCTGAGCACGGATGGGAATGGGTATGAGTATGAGCATGGCGATGCAGATGGTTGGTCCCCGACTCCCGAGGGTGTGTCCCTAGATCGCCAGTGTGAGGAGGCGTGGACAATGGACAATGAACACTCAAATATTAAGTGGGGTGTGGCGCTTTTTGGAAATGGCAACGGAAATTTAAAGAGGAAACGAGTCTAAACGAGTGTGGAATTTGGGAGGAACAGGATCTATCATAAACAGATGTAGTACATGCGTACCATGACCATCTATGGGTGCGTATATGGGTAGGATATATTGCCCGCAATCAATATGCACTGTTTTGGTTGGGTGAGCCATCAAATGGATTGATAGACTCAGATTCACACATTAATCACTCTGAACGCGAGAAACGGAGACGCACCCGCACTCACTTACATCTTTCCAGACAAACTCGACTCGACGAAAGACAGACAGATAGACGAAAAGCAACGCTCCGTGTAGCAGCCGCAGCATCGACGATGAAGAACTGAGCACTAAAGACGGGCTGATCCGAACACTGGCGTAGTTCCAGAGACAGAATGACAGGAGTCCAAGGGAAAGACGGAGAGAATGAGATGAAAAGCAAGCCTGGGAGCCAATCGACGTTGATCAATTCCACCAAATGTCTCGCTTCTGTTTAACAACGGGTCGCTCTTCCGAATCAGGTCGCCCAGTCCAGTTCGCCTTGTTGGCTGTCCTCTCTGGCAGGGCGATACATACAGGCTATGAGTCTCGCGCTCTGCCGAAGGCCTTCTCTGCATGCAAGCCTGTCTCACTGCCGACGAGACATCATCGGGGACAGGATTTATGGAACTTCTACAAAGTAAGTGATGTGTGATATCGCCGGGCTCGACAGGGTCCAGGCTTGTAATGCTCCATATCTAGATCTTGTCTCTCATTTACAATTAAGAACCTTTTCCAACATTTTACTTCTATCTTTTTTTTCCCTTTCTTTCTTGCTTTCTTTCTTTTTTCTTTATTTTCCATATCGTTTCTTTTTCCGAATTCGTGCTTTCTCGTCTTCTTTGAGGATTTCCTCTAGTCTGGCTCTCCCTGACTCCCGTCCCATTGGACGCATTCCACATTTTCCAAACTCGTTAAGCCTCGAGGATCATCACGATGAGGCATCCTCGTTTGCTCGTCGCAATATGCGGCGTTCTATTCATTTCACTTCTACCTACACACGACGGGTAAACCCCGAATCGCCACAATATACACAGTCCCTTCTAACACACTCCCTTTTGTCCGTCCCATCTATAACTGTGAAGCATTTCCTGATCTCCGCGCTTCTTATTCTGTTCCTGATCGACCGGTTCTTGGGTTTTGCATGAGTTCGAACTCGCGTCCATTTCCTCAACGTATTAGATCTGAGCCCCTCCACCACTTGAGGTGAGATTGCCATTGCCCACCTCCTCATTTGCTCGATGAAAAAATATGAGGTCCTTCTTATAATTCTGATTCGGTGGCAATTGAATCGGCTGTATGTTAATTGGTCCACGAGACTCAGAACCTTTTTAGAGTTTCCCATCTTCCATAGTGGATTGAGCTCTGTTTGACGACCGGCATGGGACTTTGTTGTACAGGTTTCATCGAGAGGAGCAAGAAGAAGAAAGAAATAGAAATAAATAAAAATAAGAAATGAAAAAAAAAATTTTTTTAAAAAAAAGAAGTAAAAAAGGAAAGATAAAAATTAGTATCACGACCAGACGAAGGAAGAGCAGCACGAGAGACAACCTGAGTTCAGAGTATGTCCAAGGCATTGACTGGTGCAAGAGCTGTGTACTACACGATTGGTGTGTACATCGATAGATATATTTCCCTCTTTTATACGAGCCATCAACAGAAAGAAGTATGGGAGGTCATGGATGGAAGATGGACTTCAAGAGCCAGGCTGAGTGACCTGGTCTGGCGATTTTCATATACTCGTCTTTTCCTTTCCTAGATCCTTAGATACTCGATCCTCTGGTCGAACCGAAGCCTCAATGTTGTGTACAGGAAACCTGGTCCTCCGATGAAAGGACGTAAGGGAGGACTACCGTTTCCCATTTAGGCGCGTTTTGTTCACTCCCTTTCCTTCCTTCTTTTCCGCGTTTCCTCTATTCCTCTTAGCATTTAAAGGGACCTGTGAGAGCAGCCGTTGATCAGGTTGAGAAGGTGTGCTTCGCTGGGATGCAGGCGGCGTGCATCCAGCCCGGCAAAAGGTGAACATCGGATGTGGGTGGGCAGGCATTGTGGAGGGGGGGGAGGAGGTAGCTACAGCAGCAAGACGGGGAGGGCAGTCGGAGAAGGGAGATCGGGAACGGGGAAGATGGGGTGAACCAAACATTGAACGGGGTCTCACAGCCGGGCAAAGCAATAGCGTGTACCATGTAACGGTCTGCCTCAGCTGTGCAGCGCTCAACGTACTATGTATATTGAAATAGCCCGAGTCTGTTATAACTGTATCTTTGCCCACGGTTCCCGTCCATGGAATCTTGCCAAGGGCGTGAGATCAGATCCGTATTCCCTCGAAAGATCCAATCCGATCCAGAAAAAAAGACGACGTACATTCAATATAAGGCAGGGCGAGAGCATCGAGTGTATCGAAAAGGCCATAGAAGTTAGAGATGGGAGGATAGAACTAGACACGAACGAGGTCTCGTTGGTAGACGCAGAGTAGATCACCGGGGCCTTGTCCATGTTTGCAACACACCACACCTAGTCATGTACACCTAAATAGGCAAGACAGATTTCCAGAATTAAAGAAATCAATATATAAGAGAGAGAGGGAGCCGGTACTTGACATTGGGTCGCCCTGTAATTGCACTCTTGTCACGCGGGGTCAACACGCCTAGCATCGCTAGAAATAAGTTGCTGGCCTTGATCATTGATGTCTCTTGATTGCTAAGATATCCGTAAACTGGATGATGTTTCTCTCTTCGCCAGCGTAGATTGCCAAGTCGCCATTTCTGACCACGACAAAAGAGAGATGAGGCGTTCCGATGTCACTCTGACAGACTGCAGGACACACCAACTTTGAATATGATGGGTTCTCCCCGAGGTATCCTGGGAATTTTCATGCTGTGCTCCAGTCTTTTGTAAGTGGACCTGGATGGGACAGCTAGAATGCATCCCCCAAGAAACTCCTCCTAAAATTGAGAACTGGGAATGAAGAGGATCAATAGGCCAAGGCAGACAGGTAAACAGAGACGCGGAGGAGGGGGGGATACAAATGCTTTGCTTCAACGGAAGAAAGAGATGAACAAGCACCTCGATTCGAAACCTGCCTTGGACACAGCATATTAAAAAAGTCTGGGGTAAGACTCCGATTAATGAGAGGTGAGAAGCGAAAAGTATGAAGCTTGCGCTGTCTGCCGGCATCCGGTATGACAGGACGGGAAATGTCCCCGTTGACCTGGGATGGTTTTTACCCAGCATGTAATCTAGCTCCCCATCCTGCTGCTCCTTGTTCCGGATATGGTATCGATTTTCTTTCCCCTTGCTCTTCCTCCCTGGCAAGAGGCGTGGGTAGAGAGCCATCCTGCTTCTTGCACATCATGTATGCCTGTATGTACATTGATGTACCCAGCATCGGTTAGACTGTCAGGGGACCTGATGTGTTGTGCAGCGGAGGGAAACATCAAATGTAACCAGCCGGTAATACGGGATAGCTGGCCGATGATGTGGATGCGAAGAACTGCCAAACATTCGTAGAATGCAGCTCGGGCACTTGTCGATCTTTCAGGGCCAGTTCCATGCTTAGGTCTGGATCAGGGTGACCAGCCAACGCAAGAGCCCAATCCCTCCCTACTTGCGCCAGGTACTGAGAACTGCACTCCAGGGGGAAGCTTATCAGGCTGGGAAGATCTTATTTGGTGGCGAGATGAGGGGTGCTTTGAGGGGAGGAAGGGGGGTAGGTAAATGCGTGGGCCACCACTTGGGGAGGGGGGGTTTGGTTCCAACTTGAGAGCGCAGTTTCTGGAAGGAAACCTCGGAACGCAGATCTAGATCCTCGCGGCCACGATCCTCCGGAATCAGCTACTTCTAAACCACGAAAATCCTGATCCATCTTTTGCCACCGCTAACCGCATCTATTCGAAGGGGAACCATATTGAGATCACGAGTGGCAATGGCGGGAAGTCAAGGAAAAAGGGATTCTAAATCAAGACCGAGGAGGCAGCGCGGGCGGTTGGTGAAAGGGTTGTGAAGGGGAAACATCAAGCAAGCAACTGGAGTCAGGGCGAACGGCAGCGAACGGCAGCCCTAGATGCCATCAAGCCTGAAAGGAAGACGAAAAGTATGGTTCAGATATATATTGTCAAGTTGACAAATGTGTTCGTCATCACCGCGGTGAGGCGGCGCCCAAACCTGAAAAGGGAAGTCGTCCTAGGGACTAATTCCTTTTAATCAACAAGACGGAGAACATCGACAGCGTTTCGTCGAAGCTGATTCGCTCATCCAGGTGGAAGTCGCGGGTGTTGGGACAATCTGGATAAATGAAATGTGTGCTGCAAAGGAGCCGTGACAGAGGCACGATGTTAATGAGAGGGTCTGGCCAAGGTTCTTGAAATTTACCCCACAGATGAACTATGTGTGTGTGTGTGTGTGTGGTTTATATTGCCATCCTTTTGGTAGCTCGTAGCTCGTAGCTCCCTGTTCTTACCCGGCGAAGGAGTTGCCGGGCTGTGGCTGTCCACGTAGGCGTCCTCATAGTCCTCATCGGTTGCTTCATGCTATTATATCGTCTCATCCTCTAAGATCGAAACGCGAAACAAGAAAGAAACAGCTTTGAGAGATCCGGATCTCATTACGCAAGGTAGGCAAATCCGATGAGCTTATCGAGAGTATCTAAACCGGTGCGACGAACGAAATTCCACATTCCATAGGGCCAAGACGAGATAGAGCTCAATAGTTCAATAGATTGATATAGTTACTGAGGGCCGACTAACGTCCAGAGACTGTTGCAGGGTCAGGGTCTGAACGGACGGAGCTTTTCGCAGTACGCGATGTAACAGTGCAGCATGACGAAATCGCGGAGTGAGAGACCCCGTGAGAAGCACTACCCGACATGCATAGCAAGAGCTCAAACGGAGGAACGGTACACCGCAGTGCTGGAATTGAGAAAGAGGTCCTACCTGACCGAGAATCAAGGTTTCGAACGCCAGCGTAGGCGTCCCATAACCGAGATCAGAGATCCAGGCGGGCTAGACGTCCACAGTTTTCCCTTGTCCCCACCGCGGGTGACCTCAAAATACTTACTTCAATTTCCGAGCTGAAGGGCCCTGGGAGCTGGCGGGGAGCTCAAGATAGAAAAAGAGACCCAGTTTGATGCAGATAGGTGGGGCTTTCGCCCGTCTCTGAGGCGAGACAGAGTAACTGATGGGCCGGAGAACCAGTCTTTGCCTCGTGACAAACAACGCCAGAATGGGCGGCTGTTGGTGAGTGATGGCAAGGCATCTACTGGGTCCGCTGGGTTCCGGTATTCAAGACGTTCCATCTTGGGCAGGCATAGAGACGGTGATGTTTTGAGCTATCATCTGTATCGGATGAAAGAGCAGTTGATGTTCTATGACTGCCGAAGGAAGTTAATACCTAGGCTGTCTGGTATGAAAAGGTGTTCTGTTATTAGTGATTTGAGTGATATCATGGGTGCTTATGGATAAGTAGCTGCCAGTCAGAGGAGGACTTAGTCGTGGGCTCGGGCTGTACAGGCTAGTAGTATAGTATTCCTTTTTTTTTTTTTTTTTTTTTTTTTTTTTTTTTTTTTTTTTTTTTTTTTT